>JAOBAT010090227.1:2135-13694 GCA_026413305.1 Hydrozoanthus tunicans
ATTCTAGTTCCTCGTCTCGTCTGCAGTGTATAATAATTTATAACAGGACTAAGAGAAAACAGGAATTCTTAAGTCTTGGTTAGAATTCTAGTTCCTCGTCTCGTCTGCAGTGTATAATAATTTATAACAGGACTAAGAGAAAACAGGAATTCTTAAGTCTTTGTTCGAATTCTAGTTCCTCGTCTCGTCTGTAGTGTATAATATGACAGGGCTAAAAGGAAACAGGAATTCTTAGCCCTTTGTTCAAGCTACTTGGCCACAATGAGAACATTTTTGAAAAGTTTCAAAATATGCCAACTATTTAATAGTTTCACCAACTGAAAACCCAAAGATAACGATTTGCTACAGACAACAGATTCTTAATTTGGCCAAATAAATTTGCACCAACACTGAACTAAAGCCCACCGCACACTTGTGCGATAGCATGCAATTTTCGTTGCATGCAATCGAAATTGTTGTCGCACATTCACCGCACACGTTTGCGAGAAGATGCAATAACCTCTGACAAGGTGCACTCACTTTTAAGGAAATCAAACATGTTTGATCCATGCGATCAATATTGCATGCAATAGAAATTGCATCGCAGGCCCCCGAACACAAAAGCGATGTGCTGCAATTTCGATTGCATACGATGGAAATTGCATGCTATCGCACAAGTGTGCGGTGGGCTTAAGGAAAAGTCTTGGTTCAAGCTATAACTTGCTCACCTCTTCACTATGTTTATGGTATGCCACAGAGCAGTTGAGGAGCGAGCTGCGATGGTTGATATCCATATCGAATGATTTCCACTCTTTATCAACAGCCTCTGCTATTTCTTCGATCCTATCTGATTCATAATGGCCAGCCTCGCTGAGTTTCTCCGCAACTTCCAGAACACGGCTTACATTGCTACAAACACTCTGCAGAGTGAACACAGAGTATATCAGGGAAGCGAAACAACTATTCAGGAAAACATAACACTGTTATGTTAGCAACACGTAAAGCCTGATGCTCTAAAAAATCCGCAGAAAAGTCCAAGCTTGGGTTGCACCTAATCTGCATTTTAGGAAAATGGTGCAGTCTCTCATTCTCGGCACGTGACACTCCACCCGGGAGCGAACGAGGACAGGGGATGAGAGCCATTAAAAGATTTAACCCTGAAAGCTTCAAACACGAAAAGAGGCGTGTTGGTATATCGTCCCAACTAAAACCGATAATCTTCATGTCACCAATTTGTGAGAAGCTTGTTTTCCATTAGTAGCTTGCTATATTTGATCAATTCCCATGCATATTCTTATTACAAAACAAGTTATTTTCTTGCGTTATGTAACAAGAAGTAAAATGCTGATACCTGGCTGGGGCTTAAAGGGTTAAACAAAGTTATAAGGAAACTCAAGAGCAGTACAGAGTTCTTTTAGCACATAAACTCAGAAAAAAATCATTCCAACTGGTTAGAGAGTGCTGCAAGGAGCTGTAAATTTAACGGAACACGCCAAGATTCAAACACCGGGACGAAAATTTGCACATAAAATGAATTCATACGTTTCTACATATGTAAAAATTTAAATAAATGCATGTTTTCATGTATATGTATAGAACAAACCTGACACGAACAAAAGCAACCATCAATTCTGTTTTGACCCGTTGACCTAATCAACGGAGTTACTAAAAATAACAAACTGGAGCAAAAAACCGAAAAAGTACTAGTCCGCCTTTTTTTTCTTGTTTTTAGTCAACAACCTTTTTTGAGGAACGGCTTTGTAGTTGTTGAATTAGGTTTGAACGGCCTCAAACAAATACGGTACTGTATTCTTTGTATCTTGCATGCAATATGTTGAGGTAATACCGTGACAAGATCAGCTTCTGTATTATACATCAGCTCAAAAGATCGTAAACACAGATACTTGATACCGAACCCCAAGTCAGCAAATCCTCAATTATTTATGAGGTTTTCTCGGTGAAGGTCAGTACTGCTTTTTAAAAACTGTGCAAAACAACATATTTTTCAGTTTAACGCAAAAGCTCTTCGCATTCTTAGCTCAAAAAATACCTTAACAGCTGCTGAATTTTAATTAAAACAGAGTTAAACAGTGCTCTTACAACACTTTTGACGCAAACAAAACTTAACAAGCACGTTTTTTCTAAAGGAAGACTGCTTGTTGTAAAACGGCCTTCAAAAGTATATGTAGCCCTCGGTTGTTTAAGCTAGGTTGGAGCTTATGAAATGCTTCCAGTGCGTCTACACAAAGCTTCAAACAGACTTAGGATTAAACAACATATGTGATACACGAAAAAATGAATTATATATAGTAATTTATGTCTAGTAAAAATTGTTATCTGGTTATACATGCGGCTGGTTTCTTCACTGAATTTTTGTGACCCCTTGTTAGTTGTTATACTCCATCTCCATATAAAATTGATCAGTTTAAAACTGGCCAACAAAAACTAGAACACGTCATTACTATACAATCCGAAACGAGAAAGATTATTGAAGCTTGTGATGAGAAAACTATTATTCGACTTTTAAAATAGTCACAACAATCAAAATATGTTTGTATTCTGTATGTAAAAGCCAAGTTTTATAAAATCTGCGCGCTTTGGAGAAATCATAAATTCAACATCTTCAGAAAAAAACAATAACCTTTTGAATTATTAGAAATCATTCATGCCGCCATATGGAAAGTAATTTACGACGATTCGGTATGTACTTCATGTTCAGAGCCGATCAATATTTTATGCAGACTTGGGCAAAATATTTAAATGTAAGCTAAATCGAAATACTTCCTCGCGAGTCTGTCGTTCACAACGAGCAACCCTATTTCTTGAGGTAACAGTAACTGACTTCACTCCAAAAAATTTAAAGAAGTCAAATATCGAGTATTAAAAAGGGGCGACTCTAACGGGCAAGAAAATACAAGAAAACGAAACTATAAGAAGGTACTTGAACGGCTGACATGTGCAGCCGAAATTTTACAAATGGCTGCACTTCTTATTAATAACACTGAGCTTTGAAACGAACGAGATTACAACAAGATGGAATAGCCTCATTTCTACTTATTGAAAACACGTGCAAACTTATCACTATAATTACAACAGGATTTTCCATCTTAGCACAATATTCACTGATTTCTTCAACCTTAGTTCGTATACTGAAGGCTACAGATAAAACTGCCTACCTTCCATTAAAATCTTTCCGCCATGATCTTGTTTTTTCGGTCAAATTACCGATTGATATTAAAAAGAGGAAAATGTTACCATATTCAAACACTAACTCGCGGTCCGAAAATTTACTTCAGCACAAAAAATGCAATGAAAATGACTTAGCTTAATTATTATCAATTATTTGTGTCCGAAATTCACAGCCAATTAAAATGAAAGCTAAACAGTACGCAACTGTTTACATTTCTCCACCAATTAATCTTCGACTCCAGTTTTATTCTATAGGAAGGGAACCTTTGTTATTTTCCATGAAGGCAAAGCGAAGTGTCAGCTTCTTTTTTGTCTGTATTTGCTCTTTTGGCTCGAAGCAATAAAACTAGCTTGCAGGGGGTGGAATTTGTGCGTCGCATTAGCTCGGCCTATGTGGAAATATTTTATTCCAAAAATCTCCAGAGCAGGTGCACGAATGGTAAATAGAAACCAACGCACAGAATACATTAACATCAATTACTCACCATAAGCATATCAAACTCCGAGCCGAAATAAAAGCTTCGGCATTATTTATGGTGGCAACTTTGCACAAATAGGAAGTAGATTATTTAAACTTGAGGTTTTAAACGAAAACGCACAAACTCCTGAAAATTTACGAAAGGTTTGAACTAAAACAGAAACGACAAGCGATGCCAAAAAAAATACAAAATTATCTTTCAAAGCTCTATCTATTTTATTCGTTGTGAAATATTGAAAAGGTTTATAAATCTTAGTCTGAGCGCGTGCGATTGTCTCCAAAATATATGACAAGGAGCTAACCAACAATCAGAGTTAAACTTAAACTGCAAAATTTCGACAAAAGTTTAACCCCAAAACAAAAGAAACATAAATATTTTCATTCGGTCAGAATAAACTTGCCATAGGGCAAATTGACCTTTGTTGATCAGTTTTCTTAACGGCAGAATAGAACTGTAACAGGTATTTTTTTTCCCTCTAAAAACATGAAAGTCAAATTTTAGTGCACTAGTTCGTGGCGAGTGTGGAATCGGTCTTACCTGTTCATACAGTGGTTGGTTCATCAGCAGTATCTGTTCATGAACGGACGCAGTTCGGAGAAGCTTTTTTAGCGGCACCGCAATCTTTTTGCACGAAACCGATATGGTAATTCATAAAATTATATTACAAGAACAGACAAGTCTACTAAATGAAGTTCCTGCCTTTGAACCATTCTTTTAATAATCTAATAGGATGCTTAAAATGTCTCGTTACTAATGACAACAGCCAATCCAGAATAATGGCGAAACTGCTTCTGTTGTTCTGAAGTGATAATTTTTCATTCTAAATTTTATTCTAGTCATGTCTAGAGTGATCAATACAAAATGTACTAACTTCGCATGCAATGAACGTTTTCGCGTTGGTGCAAACCACACAGGTCTAAAAAGCCTTGCAGTTAACCTTTTTCTAAGATCTGAAAAAACTAACTAAATATCATGCTAGAATAAAATTTTCATGAGTCGCTCATGCCCTAAATGATAACTTCCAATCAAACACTTTGTTTGAAAACTAGACAGTTTCTTTTGAGGATCAAAGCGCTAAAAACAAACTACTATTAACAGGAAAACAAGAAGTGCTTACAAACGTATTTTAGTTGTTTTGTACCTTGAGTACAGCCACTGTGTTTGTTCGAATTTTTCAGTAACCCAATAATCTTATATTCAACTTGCTTTGCATGGTTTTATAAAAGGAAATTACACCTTACGTTTATGCGCAGTGTACATGCTAATAAGACAAGTTACACCGACTATATGGTACAATAACACAAACCAACAAACTACAATATACTTCATGGCAAAATCAAAATTCTTTTGCTTTTTTTTTCTTAAAACATTCTTCGTTACCTACACATTGAGGGGCTAGCGTATAATAATGAAAACATCCCAAACAGTTTATACTTAGGGCTGTTATACCGGTACATACAAAACAAAGGCGCACAGACAAATCTCGTAACTGTAACTTGATACATCAAACAAAATTGTTTCTAGGCTATAATAAGATGTTTAAAACATATAAAGATCAAGAAATTGAGTATCAGTCAACAAATACTACATGAAATGCTATGTTCTGTATAATCATGTATACGAATAGCTGTGATCTACAAACTCCAAACAAGTGCCATTTCAGTCAAGTACCTTCTTTATGTTACAATTTTCAACACTAGATTAACCAATAAGAAATGCAGAAATCAATACCAAAAAGAGAACAAAGGAAACAAAAACATCATGCTATTCAACACGCAGCTTATTAACTGCTGTTAATGACTAAGTATGTTACAGTTCTTCCTTCTTTTCACTAGTGATAAATTGCATTTACCTGGTTCTCTTATACTAAACCTTACGCATAGCTCATGAAGTACTTTTCTAGTTTTTCCGAGTGGTTAGGTAATATTTACAAGTCCTGCAACCTGATTGGTTCGAAGTACAATCCGGATTTTCCTTAAGCAATGTTTAGGCAGACTATGTCCAGTTTGACACAGATACTTAAATTGGAGCCTAGAAAAGGGAAAATGATAAACCATAGATGCAATATTTTACTGTGAACGCAGGCGGCAGTGGATACATGTAAACATTAAATGGAATGGCCCTAATGCTTCTTTAAAGCCGCATGAAATCGAAAGGCTGTATTTTTCAAACATAACTGTTCATAATTGTCAAAGCTAATCAAATTTTACCATCCTAACGTCCTATTTCTTTCCAAGAACACTGACAGTTTTGTCAAACGCTTAGAACCATCAGCTTTATCAACCAAAATCGTGCTCAAGAAAGAAAAAAAATGCTTTCGCTGTAATTGCAATAATCGCTTTTATTTACGAAGTCTTCGTTTCATTTCCTCAACAGACTGCCTCGTGTAAACAAACCATTACGTATCAAAACCAGTCATCAATTTTATATCTCGGCAAAAGCACAAAAGTGTTTACCCACCTGTTGTGTTCAAAAATAGAAAACGGCATGCAACACAATCGTTCAAAAGTGATGACACATAAAGTATTGATCTAACTTCAAAGCAAATGCCTACATAAATAACAATTTCATCCTGGAAATACAGGTGGGAATCGACTTTAGGAGGCAGAGTGGCTAGAATAACAATTTAAGGTGCAACGACGAGGAAAGTGATAGTTATACTTCGTCTTCGATAACTGCTTCAAAATCATATCTTATACTGTTTAGGAAATCAGGCAAGTACTTAGGAAATTTTGAACACCTTCACCACATATTTTGATCACTGCACAGCATCATTGCATTACAGAAAGCAAGAAAATTTCACGAAGTTTATGAGGAGTTGGAGGATAGAATTGAGGCAAAGCTCTAATGATAGGTTTTAGTATACAACCATATGCAGGTTAAAACTTTAGTTTGTTTTATCGTAGAAATAACAAAACCAAAAATTTTGTAAACGAAACTATCTCCCCTTTACCCCTTCTCCCTAACAATGAATGGTCTTGGATAAAAACCCCGTTTTAATTTCAAGACAACTTGTTACTATCGCGCATGTCAAAGTAAAAAAGTTCTATCACGTGTGTTACCTTTAAATTGAATCTTCTTAGTATGTAATTTTATCTAATTTGTCTCTCTTTTTTATTCTTTTTCTCTTTTTCATAAATTGATCCTTCGCACCAAGTTTTATACCTTTCTAAGTAAATATATTACTGTTAAGAAAGTAGTTTGATCAAAAAGGTATAAAGAATTGTACGAATTTTAATAACAGTCACAACTTGCAAACAAACCAAAAAAACACAAAAACAAGAAGAAAACTCGAGACAGAATAAATTTTAAAAGTTGAAAACCTGCAGTAGTTCTCACAACAAAACGCCTACATTAAAAACATTTTATGCACGTTTTGACTTCACTAGTGAATACAAAAATCGCTTTGACCATATTAGTGCTAGGGTGAGTACCCATTAATCTCTTGGTTGATTGCCGAAAACAGAAGCGCTTTGTCCAGTTACAAATTGAGGACCTGTGCTATTGTATTATCACTTCAAAAACATTTTTTTATTTTGCTAGAGTATGAATTAATCCCGTTCAGACAACGAAGTTGTAGTCAAAACAATGAAAACACTATGGTTCGAATTCATAGGCTCATGGGTACATAGAAACGCCATGTTTTCTAAACAATAAAACGAGAGACTGCTTTTAACTGTGGGTAAATAATTTAAAACAATTTCACACTTACATTACAACTGCTTTCAAAATTTCGCTGTTCCTCCTGAAGGTCTTCGGCAGATTCAGTATCATTTCCAATTTCGGTGTAGTTCAACAAAAATTCATGTCTGTTGTCCTTGACCCATTGAATCATCTGAAATTAAAAAAACCAAAACAAATAAGACTTCTAAAAACAATACTTCAAGCAGCAATTTCAGCGAGGCGAATAATTTTGTTGTAAATTGATGACACATAAAGCAACAAAAATGATCTAAATTTTCATTTAAAAACTACTAACTTGAATCTAAAACTTTGCTTAAAAAAATATCATTTCCTAGAATTTTTTCTACCTGAGGCCGATATCATGAAAAATACATGTAGCAATTTATTCTAAACACAATTTGATTTACTCAGTTCCACAAGGGAATTACAGACTGTCATGTGCTTGCATGCAAATTTAGAAAACATCCAACTTGCTCTGTACACAAACAACAAAACAAGTTACTGCAATCTCCTGAAAATATTAAAGAAGTTGAATCTGTGGAGCAGGTATGTTGCTTGTGTAGTAAACCAATGTAGCTTCCACGAGCTTCTCATGAGATATGCACAGATAATCGTTTACCAGACTCTTAATTTAACACACCATTCGTGACAAGATTCAGATAATGTCAAGACAGTTTTAAAAAGCTTGTTCATTGACAAAATTACACAGTTTTACTTTGTTGTTAAATAAATGTAGATAAACTTGTCTTTGTGTTTTGCAGTAAGAGATATATATTACACGGCTGCTGGTTTTTGTTTGCAAAATCAGCGATGATATAGTCGGGTACAGTTGTTGGGGTATGATACTTGGTGCTAAGGCCTAAGCCCTAATTCAATTTGGTAAGGCTCTTTAGAGTAAAAATAGATCAGTAAAAAATATATACTAAAATCGATTGAAACCTATGCCATCGATTGCCTTCACTAGCGTGACTACAGTATCGCTTTCTTCGATATACAAAATGTAAAACTCAAAACAAAATCAGTTATTTTGAAAAAAAACCATGGTTAAAAACGCTGCCATGTGAACGAACACAGTAACGCCTCAGATTCCTCTTTGAGTAAGACTAACAAAGATACATAAACTAATTAAATTAACTACTGATAAACATAGCACAAACCTAAAACTCAGATCTTCGCAGATCAAGAAACTGAAATGCATACATAGTACTACCATGTCTAAGCGTTGATCTCGTAACCGTATATAATCAGAGACAAAAACAAATGTTTCTATTTCGGCAGACTTGCAGTCTGCGTCAGCAATTAATATATAAATTATACATGATCTTTGTCTCCGGCAAACCATTTTAAGAAAATTTGCAATTTTTGAGTTAATTTGTCGTGTTTCAATAAACTCAAAAGTTCAAAATGCTACTTGAATCTCAAGTCTGTAGCAGCCTATCTAACATATTGAGTTTTACATCTTTCAGCAAAACACTAACTAAACTTGAAATTTAACTTTACTAAATATAAATAATTTGCAGCTTTCACTAATTAACATTTGCCAAAAACGTCGAGGATTTTCATTGATCAAACCAGCTTTCAATAGTATACAGAAAACAATACACACAATCTTTATGCGTTCAATTTTATCAAATATTCTGATCAAAAGCTTTACTCGTCACAATATAAAACATTTCATAAAAACAATGAACACGAACTAAACACACAACCTTGTGACAAGCTATATTTGGGGTTTTACGCAGAAAAAGTATTTTTGAAAGAAAACGTTTCGCCGACATTGAACGATTTAGTGTATCTAAAAAGAAATAGTTTATTTGAAAAACAGACGTACAAATCAACAAGAAGCCACTCTAGTTTTGAAATTTCAAACAAAATTTCGTATTCTCGAAACCATTGATGTTTACATTTGCCCAGCAAACCTGGTACACAAGCAATCGAACATAATCCTTTTCTAAATTAATTTACGATCATTTTTCTCGTAGCGAAATAAACCCAATTAAATCCGAGTTCACCTTACCAAGAATATTCCACACTAACGCTCTAGATTTTCCAAATACTTCTCCACGCGTCGAATCTTGTAAACAATCAACAAAATATAAACTGACCATGATCAATGAATAGAAAGTAATGCCAAAAATCACACAGAGAAATCCACAATACCCAAAAGGGAAGATATCGATCACAAGATGAACTAGTCCCTAATATGCATTTAAAAACGTTTTCCATTTCCAACTCTCAGCAGGATGTAGTGTGTTGGTTTCCTTAAAATGTTATTAACATATGATGCACTAAAAAATTTACACCTTAGATACTGGAATTTACAAAGGAAATTGTCAGATAGTAAATCCCTCGACTTTTAACTGAAATTATTTCTAAAAATAATCTATTGCATCAGCTTTTCCAAGACATGGGTCTGGGAAAGTTAATTTAAACCTAGAACGACCCTGTAGAAAAAACCACTAGGAGCTTCCTGTTTTAATAAAATGCCATCTAACGAATTTTTCTATTGGCCATTTTGCTCAAAGACTTCGGTCCAAAGCATTTAAAAATATCAACACGAAAACTGCAAGACTGTTAAAAGTCTCGCGCACCTTTCGGGGATAAACCTTCAGTTGGTCTCGAGTTATATTTTTTCAAGTCAAACCCAAATTTCAAAAAAATTATAGGTGGTATTTCTTTAATACATTGCTAGGGGGCAGGAAAGCACACTGTGTGGAAATTAAATGCTACACATGAATCATCCTTTCCTTTAGCTTGCTAATAGTCATTGTCAAGCAATGCATGAGACTGAGGTGATTACAATCTTCATTTCTATTTACACTAAGTAGTTCTAAAGCAACATCCTCCACACTTCGTGCAATCTTCAAACTGATCCCAACACTGGATTGAAAAACCAGGTTAGTTTTTAAATATTTTTGTCGAGTTTAGCTCGCATCTTAATTCAAAGATCAGCAAGTCTTGAGGTTTGACTGTATTATCATACAAAAATACAAAATAATGTCGAACAATCTATCGAAACTTAAATGATCCCAATGAACTGATACAGCTGCGAGTGAGCCTATTCGACCACGACATGCAAAAATATCACTAAAAACGCTCTCACCAGCGGTAAATACACCCAATACATCCCTAGCAGGTTGATCAATTTCTAATTTTGCCTTCAAGTACATGAGAAAAATAAGTTGTTTGGCTGTGAGAAAATAGAAATTGATCACGAAAAGCAAAGCATTGAACTTGAACCACAAAATTACCTAAACCTGTTATAGAAAGAGATGGAGCTTAGTTGGAGAAAAAACTAATAGGGTTAAAAGGGAACTGGATAGGAAAACATAGCTATCTTTAAATCATTTCTGATCCAAACAAGCCAACCTTGGTGGTGGCCCTTCTACGACATAATCAAGGCCTCCCATCAGGCGAACACTTTGACTTCTTATGATATATCGGACAAAGTTTAGCCTTTAAACAACATTGTAATAAAAATTGACAAACTATAAAATTCAAGATAATCGATGTCTGTTGAACTGGGAAATAAAAATTTGTCTGTTCTAGTTAAAACATATACTGTATTAACAAATATTTTTAAATGATGTTTTTCTGTCATAATATTGTTATGTCAAATTGCATAATTACTAACAACGAGGTAAGCACAGTGGGTATTAAAAAACATATTTTTCACAACTGGTCATTTACTGAAAAAAAATTATACAACTTCATGTAATCCTGAACAACTCGTGATTTGCGCACGACCATCCCTCCCTAAACCTAAACCTTAAATCAATATTGACGATAAACCTAGCCCAAGAGAGGGTAGGTGAGTGGTCTGGATCAACCTCAATTTCTTGGAACAGCTGGATCACCCCTCCCCTAAACCTGAACCTTAGACCAATATCGATATTGGCTATAAACCCAACCCAAAGGACGGTAGGTGAGTAATTTCGACCAATCAAAGTTTCTTGGAAACGACCTGCCCACTCCACCCCTAAACTAAGGGCGGGGTACAATCATGGTTTCCTAGAAACCGTGTTTCTCGTTTATAACGTAGGTCTTAAGGAATGTACATAAATAGCACAAACGAATACATTACGGCAAGTTCTCTGATGCTAATTCCCCCAACTATGTCTATTCACCATAACCGTGGTCTCTTAACTCTAAACCTAACTATGTGTAGAATACAGGTCTACTTGCATTACTCTAAACCTAACTATGTGTAGAAGACAGGTCTACAAGC
>JAOBAT010090238.1:0-17677 GCA_026413305.1 Hydrozoanthus tunicans
TAAATTTTAGCTTACCTTCCAATTTTATAAATTTTATATTATATGTACATTCAATTATCGTGCAATTTAAATATGTACATTACGCAATTCAGTTTACCAACTGCTATGTAATATTTTTAATAAACTATCAAACTATCAAACTATCAACTTATCAAATCCAGCGTAGCCGCGTTATATTACAGATTCATCGGTTTACCCCATTAAGAAACGGCTTTGAAATAACGTACACAAAGAACCAACTCCATCTCAAATGCTTCTGGGCAGCAATTGATAAGCTGTAACTTCTTGAAACCTCTAAAAACTTGTTTATAAAGTATTGTAAAAATGCCCGGAAAGTACTCCTTAAATTCGGCCATATACGGGGTAAGACAGCAGTTTTAGTCCATAGGACATTGCAACGGAACAACAACTTTATTTCATAAGAAATGGGGATGGAACAACAGTTTTATTCCATAGAATATGGGAGTGGAAAAACAGTTTTATTCAATAGGACATGGGAGGGGGGAGGTACATGGCCTGGAATATGGGCCGTTGTTTCAAGCCCCAAAACCCTGGGTAGCCTTTTCAAGGCAGAAAAATCGTTGAAACCTTTTTCCAGACAAATAAAGATAAAGTCAAACATACACCCTATTCAAAAATGAAGGCTAAATTGTGTACGCCGTTCTTGTAAATTTAATTACATTGTAAATGACAAAAATGACGAAGAACTTAAAATCCATAATATGTACAACTTAAGTTGGCAAAACATAAAGCATGTCATTTGCCAATAGGAGGCTGTTTTTTCAAATCTATTTTCATTAGGTAAAATGGGGTCAAATTAACAAACACAATATATGTGCAAAACAGAAAATCTGTGTAAGAAAGCTTGTTACTAATTTCTATGGAAACTAACAAGGATACTAAACCATACCCTGACGGGCGGCACATCCCTATATAATAGACATAGTAAATACATTGGAGTACCCCTTCCCCTCAACCCCCCCCCCTCGAGTTGGCTTTTCTTTTTTTAAATAAACAACCTTCAACGTATATTTTTCACTTGCAGATGGCGATATAAAAAACATCCTGTATGCCGGTGTTGCAGTAGCTCTGGTCCTTTTTATTGCTGTGGTATACATGATTTTCACCTATACAATTGATAGCCGAGGTTAGTTAAATATCCGACACTCTTCTTAGAGGGCCGTAGAAAAATCGATCTGATAATGCTTAAAGTGCCTATGAAATATAAAATTTTACTGTCTCAGTGGATAGAGGAATAGCGATGAAAATATCAATTTTGTCACAATATTCTCTGGTTCTCGAATTATTTAAAACATTTTAATGTTTTAAACTGATGACATCACAAGTCAGTGACAGGCAAACTTGCAATTTTAAGAATCTGGAGCCAATTCATAACCTTTGGTTGATTTTAAACCAAACTTCGACTAATGATTTGGAGCCTGGAACCCAGTTTGTTGCCATGACAACCAAATTAAGTAACAGTTCTGAAGAAAACCTCGGGATACATCATCAGCCAAAGTCCTAAAGTATTAGTTTCACTTATAACAGAGGCCCTTATATAATATACCAACTTATTTTATTTGCACCCTTCGTTATGAAAAGAACTGAACATTTTACCTAATAAAGCATTTCAAAAAGTCCTTGAAAATGAAACTGTTGTGGTTTCGAAACGTCGGTTGTTTTACGTAAGTTCTATTTTGAATTTAAAACTTGAAAAACAGACTTATATTGATGGTCCGACAAAACCATTAAAACTAATTGATCAACAAATGATTAATTGATTAATTGATTGATTAATTGGTTGATTGATTCTCTGTTGACAGTTTGACGCAAGTACTCTGCATCCTTTTTGGAGCCCTAAAGCAAGAAATTCGTTTATAATTATATCCCACAATAACTTCAAAACTCAGTTTATCTTAATTGAAATAAGTAAGAGGGCGAACAGTAAACGACACTGGTGCTTACGTGAAGATTTCGCTTGCTTTGATGTATAACGCTAATTGTACAAACATTTGGTAGCACAAAAATTCCAATAAAACGCGTAGTTTGACATGTATGGGTGTCAGACTTATCTCTTGCTTTTTTGTCGAGTCTCATGGCGGTGTAATGGCCGAGCGATAAGTGTGTTTGACCCATAATCTTTGGGTCGCGGGTTCGAGTCCTGGCTAGACCACTGTGTTTTGTTTACAGTTACGAGTGCCCAGGTCCTCTTGATATTTTCAAACAGTGGCTGTAGTTCATTTAGGGATTGTTAGGGGAAACACTATTTAAGTCCCGTTAATGATCCCGATGTGTTAAAATGATTTTCAAGCCAAACGAAAGTAGGAACGAAACATTTCGACGGGTTACAAACGTCTTTCATTCGAGCACGAAGTGTCTGCTTACCTTGTGGGTATGTGTTACAAAATCTTAATCTAAATGTGATATCAAAGAAGCCGGTAGATTAAAACATCAACTTTATCCAATATCCAAGGCACGACTTTTGTTAAAATAAACTTGAATTTAGTAATTTTCTTGCATTGTTCAGGATCTCCGTAATATATCGAAAAAAAGAACTAGTTGCTTGTAGAGTCACACTGCTTTAATTTATTTTTTCAACAAGTACTAGCTCATTGTATAAACTTAGTAATATTTCAAATACAGAAATACTTTCAAAGTAATCTAATTGTTTTCATTTGCTCAATTGATGTTGAAAAGGATCTTATTTTCTATATATAGTTATGCAAGAGTTGGTTCTTTTGCTATGGTAGCGCTAGCTAGAGACTCGAAACTTTGGTACACAATCTGGTCATTAGTTGTGCTAAGTAGTTGGAAAGAAGTTGGTAATGGTCTTGATGCAACTGGTGGTGATGATATTGATGATTGGTGATGATTTTGATGATTCAATGATTACCATTATTACTGTTTTTTTGGTGATGATGATGATTATCATTGATTATGATGATGATTCAATGATTACCATTATTACTGTTATTTGGTGATGATGATGATTACCATTGATTATGATGATGATGATGATGATTCAATGATTATTAGTATTGCTTTAATTTGATGATGGTTTGATGAGTACTTAATGGGATGATTATGCTTTGACTAGAGCTAAACACGAAAGACAATGCCAACAATAAAGATGATGGCAATGATGATAAAATAACATGATATGGATGAACAGCCATTGCTTTCTCAGACTCTGAGGCCAGCCAGCTGTCATGATAGCACTGCATTCACCACAAAATCATAACATACTGACATGCATACTGTTCTTGTTTTTAACACTCTATTATTATCAGTTTCTTCAACTCACACCCTGCTCAGCACTGTCTAGAACTGACGGATCAATAGCAAACAGTTTCAAAATATCAGTCTCTAGAAAATGCATGTGACCAGGAATAACCAAAGAGTGAAGTGGTGGACCCATGTCATGCAAAACAAGCTGCTTCATTGTACCGCAGAGAATCTTCTGAGTATCTGAACCTATCCGAGCCAGCCCAACTGCTATAGTGTTTTCTGTGTAGGCTGTAATAAAATAATAAATAATAATTTATTAGGGAACCTTCTGAGAATCTAACCTTATTTGTACCAACTCTACTATTTACTGCAACCATAATAATTGTTAAAAAACTATTGATTGGAAAATCTTTGAGCATATGAGCCTATTTACGTCAATCCCCCTACGACACAAAGCTAAACCACCTTTTGACATCAACCAGTTTATCAACGTTTAGCTTCACCTAACACAACTCATGAAATGGGAACAATATTGGGAAAAGCTCCAAGAAAGTGAAAGCAAATTTTTCCCAAATCAACATCCAAGGCAATGGCACCAATTTTTTCTTGTATTCATAGCTGTTCAACAGCTCAGTTGATAGAGCAGAGGACTGTAAAATTAACATCGTCATCCTGACGCTGATTTGAATCCAGCTCAAAAGACTACTAATTTTTTGACTTTTTTCTTTTCTATATGAACTTTGCGAAGTTTAAAAGACCACAAAAACAACTGAAGAGCTCGAAGACAAAAACCTTGATTGAATAGCATGTCGAAACAAAGAACACTGACCTGGCTCGGTGCTTCCAAAGTCTCTATTTTGAAGAATTTCAAGCAACTGAGCGACAGCTTCACCGACTGTCATGTACCTTGGAGGTTCATAAACTTTCCTTCCCCTGCAGAATTGATCAGCAGTCAGTATTATTAAGTATTATCAATAACACAAACATGTAATCAAACCAGCTAGCATTCTACCAAGAATGCTACAAATTATCTGATTGGTTAACTACCGGTATGTCTACTGAATGATAGACAACAAAAAGCAAAACTGAGTGTTGTAAACAAAAAAACTTGAAGAAAGTTCAAGTTAAATAGTTTATTCTGAAACAATTAGACTGTTAGGCATAGGAACTTTCTTTTTTGTGATTAAAGATGCATTTAAATAATCATGTAAAACTCTACAGAGCCTAATGGATAGGGGTGTAAAGAGGATATGTGTTCACTGTTGATACTTGTTTGTAAAGGAACTACATTTAGCAGCAGGATTAGTCATCCCCATGAACAAGAAATTTTGCATAGCATGCTAAAATGTTAACTCTGACAATGTTTTCATATTGGGTTCAAGGAAAGCCTGCTTGTGCTAATAAACTGATGCAGGAAGTTTGTTTAGTCTCAACAGCATAGGCTAGCATTCAAGATGTATGGAGCATCAATAGAATTATTTACTATGAAAATATTTTTGTTTTCAAAGTTCAAGTATCTACACGTGTGCATAAAACCATGGGTGGTCACAGAAGCAAAAATTATTGGGGGAGGGGGGGACAGTGCAAAAAATGCAACAGTTTGTTATAAAATCTGAGGTTCCTAGTGTTCAAAAGTTGCTGTTGTTAAGCAGAAATTATCTGGGGTCCAGTGCCCCCTCATCCCCTCCCCCACCCCTAGTTCTGCTGCCCATGAAAACATGCAAAAAAGTGTGTCTTAAGTAAAAAAAAAACTTTATTTACGTGTCAAATATATACATAAATTAGTTTCTAAGTGCCCATCAAGATAGCATGTTCTAGCATGTGTTTGAACTGTCTAGCCAGTACAAGTCACATTCGGGTATCAACACTGTATTAAGTAACCAAGTGAAGGGTGCACATGTGTTTGCACCAATGCAAGAAATACATCACCTCATGATGTTCTCCATTGTTTGTTCTTTTACCTTGATATCTGGAAGATCAACATTAACTACTTATGATCATGATTTATAAATATGTTTCAGACATTGGTACATTTAGAAGTCGCATAAATAAAACAAAAATGAATGAGCAAACAATAAATTCAGTCTGTAGTTTGAACAGATGTACTAAACCTCTGGTTCATTCAGAGAGAAATTAAAACATTTTTGTTTTCCTTGCTCATAACAATCCCAAACATTTTTTAAAACTTTTAAGTTATATTATGTATAATCTCAAATGATTATATATATATCCAAACTTCAAGATCAGAAGAGCTCAGAAACTTTCCTTTTCTTGGACTATAGGTCCCAAAATAATTTTTTTTGCTATAATTTTAAAATTTTTTTTTAAAAAATTAAAAATTTAAAAATTAAGTTTGTAAGGACTTAAATAATATTGATATTTTGGCATCCTCTCAATGCCAATGTCATGAACAAAATATAAATGTTTATTTCAGCTAGTGCTTTAATCAGTTTAAATTATCCTACAGTACGTTATTTTTCACCAAGTGAACCTGATCTCTAATTTGCATTGTGTTATCTGAACTTATTGATCGACTACTGTTTAAACTTTTTTTACTCCTCATACTTAACTTGTAATGGCATCATTTCCATTCTTTGTAAATGCTTCATTCTTAGTATAATGGCAAGAGGATACTAAAATGTCAACATAATTTAGATCTTGTTTTTTACTTTACTTATGCTCTTGCAAACAAAACTTTATTACTAAAAAATTACAAAACTTAAGATTTTTTAAAAAAAATAAGAAGAATTGTTTTGTTTTGGGGGATTTTAGGGCCTTGACCCAAGGAGATTAGGAAGGAAGTTACTCTCTGAGATAAGGTGACTTTAGTTAGAACAGACATTCAGGGTTTAGTCTAGAATATATAAATTTTTGTTTGATACATAATTTTGCTTAGAAACTTTGGCCCAAGTAAAAGGGAAACATTTTAAATGCCAAACTGACCCTGCCAAATCAAAAAAAGATAACTGTTAAAGAATTTAGAATTTACATACCCAACAGGCAAAGAGTGTGCAGGCCCCTCAACTTGTTTGCAGCAATCTTATCATAAAAGCTGTCTGGCTTCCAGTTTTCAGTCCACAACACAATTGAAACTGTTTCACCAAAATTATAAAGCTTTGAACAACAATGAAGAAAAATTGAAACTCATTATTAATTTATCATGATGACAATATTATCCGAACAATTGTCTTGTGATTATCTATCACTGTACCAAATTTGGTTTAACTAGTACATAAAGTAAAACCAAAGTTATAGAGAGGTGGTTGATTCCCAACCCCTTTGACTAGCCAGCCTAAAAAAGCCCGTGTGAAATAGGGTTCATAAAATATACAAGTATATATAAAAAGTTTCTTCAACACAAAAGAAAAACAGAAAAAGGAAACCTTTGCTCCAAATATGCAGAGAATATATCAACATCAAGTTCATTAAGATTCCGCTGCAAGAAAATCTCAAACTCCTTCATTTACTGCCTTTTTTAAAAGACCCTTCCTTAAAAGGCCTCATAAACTTTAATTAATTTGAGCCTTTACTTGGAAAAAGTAAAATGAGGATTTTTAATGACTTTGAAAGAGTTGCAGGAGCCTTGTAACAGCTTTCCTTTTTGAGTTTTCAGGTGACTATTATCATCAATGTTCTTCTTGTATTTTTTACCCTTTAGTTTATAATCATTAGCCAGGTAACTTCTCCCAACTGGAGGCATACTCAAGGAAATTTATAAATAAACAAATAAATAAATAAGTAAGTAAATAAATAAATAAATAAAAAAATAAATTAATTAATAAAAAAATGAATGAATAAATAAATGAATAAATATATAAATAAATAAATATATAAATAAATAATAAAATAAATAAACAAATAAATAAATAAACAAGTTATAAACAAGCTTCAATTTCACTACTTCACTTTGTTTGATCAATCCTCACTCCCCATAACCAAATGTCTGATTTTGTCTGTGTTGTGTAAGGAGAAATCAGATTTTGAAAACTGACTGAGAGTCACTGGAAGAGTTAAAGGGCCCTGGCACAAACATAAAGGGAAAAAGGAAGCTAGGTAACCTGGCTAAATTGTGTGCAAGTACAAAAACTGATGTTCAAGTTACCTGCAACCCACAGCAGCCAATTGCGTTCATGATTGATGCATTATGAATGACTTTAAATGGAATGCCCTCTTGTCTTGCTCTAAGCACCAGATCTGTATGGGTTGTTGCCCTATAGACAATTCAATAAAATAGACTTGACTTTGGGGTCAAAAGGGCAGGGATTAACCCCCTAAAACAAACCTCTTAATTTTAAAATTACCATAAAAAATACCAATTTTCCCTTGACTGCTAGCAGATCGGCGCAAAGTTCCTCGTGATATGCAGTGAATAAAGGCGTGTGCATATTTGACATTTGTCAAAGGACTTCTTATTTAACATCTTATCAGTATGCAAGTTTGCTAAATCACAGGACTGCAAGCAGTCCAATAGCCTGGGGGGTTTTAACCCTTAAAAATACCAGACTCTTGGTTTACCACAGAATTTCTTTTAACAAACCCTAAAAGATACCGAACTGACAATTTGACAACGACGGTCATACCTACCACCCCAGTATAGAGAGTTCCCTCCCCGGGCTCCAGCTGCACTGACAAAGACTGGTGAGTAACTTTTTCCCATTATTAATAAAATTTTCTTGAAAATGTAAGAACAGCTAAAACTCAATCACACAGAAAAACACAAAAAGCTTCAGGTCTGGTTTGAAACTTTTCAATTTTCAATCAATTTTTAAAACCATTCAATTTAAAATGATTTAAATTCATTTATTTAATAAATTGTATTGTTTTGTTTGAATGTGGTTTTCCTTTATTATAATAATTATTATAAATAGCTTAACTCTCCTAGCTATTTAGTATGAAAGAAAAAATAGGACAGTTCTTGTCTGAGCCAATCAGATCCCTGATAACACAAAACTAGCCAATCAGTGTCATTGTTGTGCATGTGAGTTATTGTCCAATGGCCATCATTAGGGCAATTCGCAGAACTTATTTCAGTATTCAAATCACTTCAACAAAACTTTATTAGCTGATTCCTGACAAGTAACAACAAACACTTATGAGCTCATTTAAGTATCAGAATAAAATCCTCATCTCATACCCAAATGGATCACCAACTACTAGAAAGGCTACATCATCAGTTTTTGCAGGGTCCAGAATAAGTTCTGCACACAAGAAGAACAAATGGAGTTGTTATTTTCTAATGAAAAAATGTCTTCATTAGTCTTAAAAATAACTAAATATGTTGCAAAAAAATTCAAATTAATGCTTCTAAAGGTATAACAAATTAAAAAAATTAATTCTTCAAGAAAAAGGATTGAATGCATTGGTGGTATTTGTGAGATCACAGAGGGCGTTAGGTAGATATTTAGCAACATCGGGATTAGGGAAAACAGTCATAAAGTACAGGAGCTGGGAAATATAGGGCCATGAAGGTACAGTAGGCAGAATTAAAGAGTACAGAAAGTGGGAGGTTCTGTCTCCACTGCTCATGTCCTCCCTTCTCCAACTTTTTACAGTGGTTAGCATGTTTGATCAAAGCCCTTTTCAATATTCAAGAAATATTTAATTGTCATAAATGATGAACATGTCATGGAGGAAGTTAAAGTCCCAATCAAACTTATTTTTTTAAGTTCCAGATGAAAAGTAGAACCCTTTAATGATAGTAATTTTTGAAAATAAAACCTTTTCTCATTGTTTCAGTTATATTTTATTAGACTTGAAGCACGCAATGATGATGTAGCACGAGGCATATGATGTAGCACGAGGCATAAAGCAGAGACAATCTTTTTCATCTCAGAAAATCAAGTCTGGCAACAACAGCTGTCATATTGTTATAACTTTAATCAATGAATTATTCCTTTGAAATTGTTTTCAGAAATAAAAATTTTATGACATTTTTTAACAGAAATGATTTTTTTTAAAACAAAACCACATAACTCATTGCTGCTACGTCACTGGTTACCAGTCCCCGGCCTACTCGGTCAAATTTTACATTTCAATCTTCTTTTGATTAAAAAGCATACTTAGATGTGGAAATTTTCTTTGGTTATTTGAATTTTGAGTTCACAGATGACAACAGTTTCAATCCAAAAAGTAAAAAAATAAGCTTGATAGGCACTTTAATGGCTTAGTGGTTAGGGTGCCAGCTTTGTATGCAGTTGTCCCAGGTTCAAATCCCACTGTGCTATATACTCTTAGGTGGCCATCAGGTCTATTTTCAACCAGTTAGGAAATCTTAACTGTTTGACCATTAGCAAGCATTAGCAACTGCTATCACCTTTGAAGTCATTACTTTGATAATCATTGTTATTTTATATAAATATTAGAAAGTTATCATATCCTGCATAACACTGAGAATAGGTGTTAAAAGGTACCAGATTGTTGTTCGACTGTTTCTCTGTCTGCAAGTTGAATTTTACATCCATAGAATTCCTCCTGCAAATTTTATAAGAACATGAGAGCATTCATGACAGTCCTATCACTAAACTGACTTTTCATTTTGAGCTCAATATTAAAGGGGGATTTGTATCATGGCCTTCCGAAGTTGCCTCCCCCCCCCCCCCCACATCATTCCCCAGTTTAGCCCTACCAGTGCAACACAATTCTTTCATGCCATAGCCTCTATGTACAAAAAAACTGAATCAGTTAATGAGCCTTCTAAAGAAGACAGGAGACAATTACTCTTAAGTAAACTCGCCACAATAATCAGCTATGAAACATAGTTGATACTATACAGTTGATACATTAATCTAATGTATAGTTGCCAGGGAAACAGTTTTGCTTTCTGGAGAGTCCCAAGTCGAGGGAAACATCAGGACTCGATGGAAAACAAAACTAAAGTTGTTGCTACATGGTGCAACATTGCATGCAATGCTGTGTGCATCTGAATCCCTTGTGTAGCCACACAGTGAAAATGTAATTTCTGGCGATTGAGTGGCCTTAGGAACGAATTAGACAGAAATTGATATTTCTGTGGCACGGTGCCAACAGAGAGACTGGGTTCGAAATAGAAGAAGTGTATTGTGGGTAATAGTTGAGTATATAAAATGAATAGAGCACGTGTTGAGTCAATCTAGGCTCTGACTCCTGAACTGTACACAGAGAAAAATTTTATGTATAATAATTTTTAATAGTGATGTAATTGTTCACTTAAAGGTATTGCCAAATCATAAGAGAGGGATGTAAATGATTGACTTTGTAAAATTAGGAATCCTTTAGACCTCGGAGGAACGTGGCACTGCATTGGTTCGAGGAATACGTTTCCATTTTTCCCAATGGGTTTTTTGGTTTTTCGTATCCGGCAGTGATCACAAGTTGTAATGTAGACATCGTTACCAGGATTGTGTAAAACTCAACGAGTCAAGCCTGCTCCACCAAAATAAACCAAATGGGTTGTATTTGTCTGTTGTGTAGTGGAGCAGAAATCTATTGCATGCAATGCTGCAGGAGTACTTAAGGTCAGTTTCTATTTCGCACAATGTTGCGTTCATCTATTTTAAAAGTGGCTACACAGTGCAATTCTCCCATTTTGCGCAATGTTGCAGGCAACGCTGCACCGTATAGCCATGGCTTTACCTGTTTCCCTTGGGACTATACATGAAGTGCTTTGTTATAAATATATTTAGACTTTCCCTTTTAATGAAACTTTTTTTCTGTGATGTGTTTGGTGTGTGGGCAACAACTGTGCAATTGTATCCGGGTTGGGATACATTTGAATAGTGACAAGGAACCAACCAATCACATTGCTCGTTTTGTTGAGTGAAAGTCTGGGTATAAAACAATGAGATTTATGCCCCATTTCCAAATTTATCACTCAAACCAACTATTGTTTGTACTTAGCTATTCCAAAAATCTGGAGATTTTGGCCGAAATAGGACACAGGGAGGTTGCGCTAAAAATCGGGCGACTCACGTGGAGGGCTGGAATGTCTGTATGAGACTAAACGAGTCAACAACTTACCAAAGCATCTTTGCCACCAATGCAAAGGATCGAGGTATACGCTTCAAGAAAGACGATTTTGGCTTTTTTTACAACTTCAAGACCTTTTACGGTAATGTCCTTTACATCTCCTAGTCCAAGACCAACTAAGTAAAGCATATTTTTAATCTGTAAAACTATTGTAAGTTGTAAATCTCTGCTGATTTTGCAAATTTCAACTTTAGCTCCAATGGTCAGCGGTTTCTACTTTATTCTGAGAAGACCTGGAGCGAGCTTTTAGAAAAGTTGGAGACACATGGGATCTTGTAGTCGTGTCGTACAGAGCCAGAGGATAAAGTTTGTAGTTATAATTCGCGGCAATGGTACGTAAGTTAAAGTTTCACGAGAAAAAACTACTGAAGAAAGTTGATTTTATCCAATGGAAAAGTGACAAGAATTTTCGAGAGGTCAAAGTTCTCCGAAAGTATCACATACAGAAACGGGAAGACTACACCAAATACAATAAGCTTTGCGGTTTGATTACCTCGACGGCACATAAAATAAAAGAACTAAATCCAAAGGACCCATTCCGTGTAGAAGCAACTGATCAACTTCTTGAAAAACTTTACAATCTTGGCTTAGTCACCACAAAGAAGAGCTTGGAGCTATGTGACAAAATGACAGTATCTGCGTTTTGTCGACGTCGTCTCCCGGTAATAATGGTGAAATTACGAATGGCACAGGCTGTTAAAGATGCAGTGAAGTACATTGAACAGGGTCACGTACGAGTTGGAACAGAAGTGATTATGGATCCAGCGTTTATGGTAACGAGGAGTATGGAAGATTTTGTGACTTGGACGGACACTTCTAAGATTAGAAAACACGTGATGGAGTACAATGATATCCGGGATGACTTTGATTTTGCATGAGGTCTTACTCTTGATTAACAAAAGAACGTTATTTTAAAATTTCACAATTTACTTTGCAAGTGTTAAGGAAAATTTTCCATACTCACTCATACTAATTTATGCTTATGTAATTAATGCAATAATGGCCACAAAACTTCACATTTTCATGCAGTTTTTGGTCACCAAACTTCTCTTTTTCATTTCGGGAGTTAAAAGATCTATATAATCCTCATCCCAGGCCTAACCATCCTAACCTTAACTGTCAGTGATTTCGAGAAATTTGGGTGCTCGTAAAATGAAGTTTACTTTGGTTTTTTTTCATCTGAAGATCAATTGCTTCGAATGCATAATTAAGTATGGGTTAGTATGGAAATTTAGCCAAGTTTTTAGAGAGGGAAGCATGACTGCAACAGTAGGTGACAAAATTCCAACAAATAAATATTAAAAACAGAGGTTTGTCTGAGAGTTTGTAAACAGGTTAACATCAACAGAGACATGTATCTTATTGGCTTGTTTCAGGAGGCAACATTCATTAAAACTGTTTCAAAACAACAGTCACCCTATTGAAAGACATTGTTAAAATACCCCCTGAGGAATGGGCTTGGTAGCCACCTAATATAGCCTGGGCAGCATTTTGACTGAAGTGTTTATGACCTGTGACCACCTGTGACAATTTCTACACATGTTATTAGTTTCAGTTTAAAAAAATGAGCTAATTTAAAACTTTTTCCTTCCTTTTTCCCAACATGTAAAAAACATTGCCCTATGTGGTCTTGACTGAGTTTTTGATGGCCTGAATCTCACATGGGTTGTGTAAGTGAGTCCTTGTTTGAATGTCAAGCAAAGCTTGTTGTTTGAAATGTTTTTGCTCAAATGGCTGCAGGATAAATTACCTTGACAGTACAGCACATGAGTTCACTCACTTACTTGATGTCACAAGCCTACATAATACCCAGCTTCCACAGGGTTCTAAATGGCACAATTTGTGGTGTTTCAGTAAAGGGTAACTAAGCTATAAGTGGTGACCAGGGAATACAGAGGGGTATTTTTACAGAGAATAAACTAAAAATAAAGTGGATAGCAGTCTACAGAGAGAAGTCAGTTAAAGTGCATATGAAGTCAAGAATAATTATATTTGTTATTAAGTGAATAGACCTTGCTAAACGAGTCCTGAATAGCAGTGAAAACATTTTGTCAAAATCTTTTTTAAAGATTCATATGAGAAATTAACACACACAAAGTGTAATTCGTTCAACACTCATCCAGAAAAAATCGGTGTCATGCCTGAGCTAGGACTCGAACCCGCCTCTCCTGTATTCTAGTCAGGCATGACGACCACTGCACCATCGGGTATTTACCATGCTGGCAACATAACAAATTAGTGATGTGTATTTTGGCTGCACATGGGCCGCCCACGCCACCTGAAATTTTTTTCATTTGACTGTGTATCTAGCCTCTGTAAAGCCAGTCAGGGCTTTAGTACACAAAGTCAAAATCTTTTTTATTTCTCAAATATCAACATTATTAGATATTGTCAACTTATGTTACTAGTGGTTCATACTAATTAATTTTGCATTTTTGTATTTTCTAAAAAAATCTGCTGTCAATCCATAACCTTTAATTTGGATGCATTTAAGCAAAAGTTAGGCTGCTGATGTATCTTGAGGTAGATAGATCATCGGTCTCAAGTTTGGCTCAAACTCATCCAAAGGTTATGGATTGGCAACAAATTTAAACAAAAATAACTAATTTGCCTGCCCCACAAGTGACATCACTTGAAAACGCTAAATATTTAAAATATCTCTAGAACCATAAAAGATATTGATAATTTTTCTCATTTAGCAAATTAGTGTTAATCCACTGAAGAAAAAAAAAGTACCAGTTCATATAGACTTCAAAAGAGAGTGATATTCCTTGGGTGCTATCAACTTTATTTTGTTTTGACTTTGTTATCACTGCTGTTTTGAGTATGTGGTACGACTTAAATTTTGAGACTGAAAGAATATACACATTTGTATGATATTGCTCGACATGCAAACAAAGACCTACTTACATGGCATCAAACTTTGGAACTGATAGGCTGTTAAAAACTTGGTCAAGAGCACTCAGGGTCACAATTTAATTCTAAATTTTATGTCTGAAAGATGTAGAATTGATTTGTCTAGCATCCTGTTATTTTTGTTTTCAACAAATAACTTTCATAGTATTTCTAAATTATGGTGAACTTCTTTTCAAAGGAACTTTACAGATAAACTTAGAAACTGGTAAACTACTTTATACATTAGCAAAAAATATCTGTGATTTCTACAAGGAAAACAAAACATATTGCCTGTTTGTATTTAAGCAATAAAACGAATTTTCCGTGTCTTTAGCCAGTGACATAAACGCGAGGGGGATATGTTTGGAGAATTGGTAAAAATCTTGAAAGTGATGAGCCTCATTCAGCGTTGGCAATGATTTAGACCCATGAACCCCCAGGGAGGGGGTACTCCGGGGTTGCAAAACTGACTCTAAAGAAATACCTAGGCATAAAAATTTTCTACCCAAAAAAAAATACCTCTTGCCTAAAGTTATCCTGAATAGCCCAAAATTGGCATTTTTCTATATATATGGCTAGCGGCTCTGTGCAAAGTCCTCCCGTAATACACTGCACGGAACGTGACTGGCAGGCAGAATAAATTGCGCGCGTAATACTGGTAGAAAATTCGCCAAATTAAAGGAGTTTTGCCTTGAGAAAAATTTAGCTTTCCTAGTAACTCTGTAAATCAGTGGGCCCCGGCTTAAGAAAACGCAGGGGCCACCACCCCAAAGTGAACAATCTATTAAACTTCAAGTAGCGCGAGGGAACCATTTGAAGTGGTCAAACATATATATCACAGTACTTCCCAAAAAGTGCTTCTAAAAAAAGGGATTAATTGCAATATACGTTTAATGTTCTTGTTTTGCTTGTCGTCCGTACATTTTGTTATTGATTACATAACAAAATACGTCCCGTAGTGCCGGAACAAGATTCGCCCATATACACACGCGAAATTCATCTCTCCCAAACGGGCCAGCCCGGTCCACCGGGCTCATAATTTATACTGAAACAGGTCCTAAGTTGTAGCCAACATTTACAGACCTAGGGCTAGGATTTATTGTTATTGTTGTTATTATTATTATCAAGATTATTATTATTATTGTTATTATTATTATCATTATTATTATCATCATTATTATCATAATTTTCATTATTATTTTTAAAAACGCTTGATACTAGGCCCGTCCAGCCACGAAAAAAGATCCCATCACGAAATTCGTTTTTTATGTACACACAGCTTTCGAAACCGAAGTCTCTGATGCTGATATATGTTATAAAACTAGGATTGCAAAGTTTCGTTCGCAAAAATGGAAAGCGAAAACCGTTTTTTGTTATGTTATTCTCTCTCGATCCCTCTTCGTTCTTAATATAGTTCTCAAGCAGCTATTTATAGCAACTTTTTCTTAGCTTTTCTGTGAGCGTGTGAAAGCATTGTTGTCTTGATTGGCAGATGTCGTACCCTTTGGTTATTGCGCGAGGCTTTATAGCGACCTCGAAACAAAGGTGTCTCTTGGACTGCATACTTGACTGGAAATTTGAATATCGACAAAGAATGGAGATCCGTTTTGTTTATGATTGGATATTGTTTTTTTTATACAAATTATGTAGGCAAATAAGAGCGGAACCGCGAAAGAGAATCTGTCCAATGAGGAGCAAGCCCATTACTTTGTCACAGTCCATCCCCCAAGGGACCCTCATGGTTTTGCAACCCAGCGAGTTTTGTCCAAACTGACTGTTAGTGTACTCTTGATAACAGTGTCAATGAAATCTTCTGAAAATTTAAGATTGAGACGTCAGTAAAGTTATCTGTAACTGATTTTGAGGTATATTGCATTTCTTCTTTTTGTGCTCAGCGTGACTGGAAAGATCAGAAAAGGTATGTGTTACTTGAAAGAAAGGTCTCTCAGCAGAAGCCGATTTGATTTTTTGCTGCGGGCTATTTCTGAAAGCTTTGCAAACGGCAGTGGAGAAGTATATCCGGATAATATGCTGCTTTGAGTCTTTTTATACTGTAAAATACTTGACGATTTACAATTATCAGTTTATGAACTGATCTTTATCGCTTTTTACAGTGTTTATCCACAGGACTGAAACGAACAGCTAGTAACTAAACCACACTCGAGTTATGAAGAAAAGCAAAAACGACCCTTGTGAGTATATATTTTCACCTCTTCTAAAGGGTTTCAATAGGATGTTTATTTCGTTTAAAATAAATGCAAAGCTTTGTGTGTTATTATAAGTGAAAGGAATAAATTGGGAAGCTAAATTCCTTCGCTGCTGAGTTTAGTGTGTAGGGGAGCTCATTTGACGTCACGAACCGCTTCCACGGAATCCCAAAGCAACAACGGCTATACGGCAGTCAATAAAACTTTCAGACAGTACACGGAATGTTTTATTTGTTACTGCTCGCTCATCATTCAGGCTTCTTAATTTTTTTTAGAGTTTTGAACTAAACAGTTGTAAGTGTTGTTTTTCGTCATAATATCATGCATTAACTCTCTATCGCTATGCAATGTTTAAATGCATTTACAGGCTGAAAAAACTTAATTTGTTTCCATGTAAAACCAAAGCTTAATTACTTTTCCATAACTTTTTCTTCGTTGATGACACGGCATGGCAGTGTATCAGCTAGCTTATGAACTCTTTAAAACGTAGTTCGCAAAACTTGATTTCAAGCTGTATATTTTCAAACGAGCTCTTTTTTTCTCCGTCAGAAGTAACGGACCGAAGTGGTATATATTGCATTTGAGGACTTATATTCGACCTTTTTTCTCTTGTGTTATTAAATTGGTTGCTTTGATTAATGCTTCCTCAAGTTTAAATTTTCATCTCAGTATTATGACGCATACTGAAATGTTTCGTGACTTGACTTTTGTTAAGTCAAAATTTTTTTGTATGTTAATTGTTCCAGTCTTTGAGGTTTGAACACAATAATTTCTTTGCTTTATTTTTATCATTTATTTGTTTTGAGTATTCAAACTATAACATTAACTGAAAATCCATTGAAATATATGCCATAGCCTAAAACCAAATTGGTTGTGACTGAGTCTAAGTTAATTCCCCTGAAAAACAAGTTTTGGCTACAATGCAATTATTTTGTAACAGGTTGTTAATCCTGTTGCTTAGAATTTATAAAAACATTACTCATTAGTTATATAGCTAAAACAGGACTGAGTGAGGTTTACAAACTAGCTACCAAAAAAAAAAAGGAAGACATGTCCAAAGTATGTGGAGCTTAGTGTATAATTATGTAAAACTTTCAGGTTTATATTATTTGTCAGATCTATGAACAAGGAATTTGTAGCAAGACATTAAGACAGTGTGACTGTCTGTTTTTAAAACTAATTTTCCCTCTAGTGCAGATTATTAGAGTTAAGTTGTTGTTTTGAATAATAAGAAGGGTCCTAGAGAAAAGGTTACCTTAAACAAAATATGCACCAAAAAAAAAAAAGTATATATATGTATTTTCCAGGAGATAGTGAATTCGGTGTTGGTGTTTTTAAGTTCC
>JAOBAT010090249.1:0-17676 GCA_026413305.1 Hydrozoanthus tunicans
AGAAACGAAAAGTTGCCGTTTACTGATTAAGAATCGCCCACACGCCTGAAAAACCGCTGCTGGCAATATGAAAGAAGAGTTAAAAAAAACAAACGAGGTAAATTGGCCTAAAACCTCAGAAACGCAGAATTTTTCAGTTAGCAACTCATGATCAATTCTGAAACCTCCTAAGAAAATTTTCTAAAAACTTCGGAAATTCACACATATATGAAAGAAACAATTAGGGCTATGAGAATAAAATTGATAAACATACATTGAAATTACGACAGATAAGAAATATTATAGCGATAAATATTTGTAATGCGCGCTAAACGAGAGCCTCCTTACGTACAAAGTTCTGAAGAAGGTTTAAACGAAGACTGCATAGCAACTTAAACAGCATTAGTTAAAACCATTTGAGAACAAGGTAACAACCGTTAAACAGCATCAAGCAGCGCTTTTTTTTTCGCGGCGGCGCAGTGCCAAGCAACTTGTAACCCTGAATCGCGAGTTCGAGCTCCGGTCAGACCACTGTGTTGTGTCCTTGAACAAGAAACTTTACCGACTTGTTCCAGTCGACTCGGCTGTATAAATGAGTACGTGCTATTTCTGCTCGGGGCTAACCTGCGATAGGTTAGTGTCCTGCCCAGGAAAGTCAAAGACTCTCATCCGCTTAACACTACAGAAACCGGAGATAACCGCTGATCCTATGAGCCACTTAGCTTAGGCTCGAGAAAAGATTAAGATTTATATTCCATCAGCGTTTTAGGTACTTGATATACCGTAAATGCTGTAAGAGTCCTTCTTAAACGAAAAAACCTAAGTAATGGCATTTGGATTCCGGAAGATCTGTGTGAAGTTATAAAAGAAGCTTACAACAGCGGCCAGAAACCGAAACTCCACCCACCTGATTTAGATTTCTTAATACAAAAAGTGAACATGGAATTGCAAAAACTTATTTATGACTGGCTTTCTCCTAATAAGTTAACCCTTAATTTATGAAAAACAAAGTATGTAATTTTTCATCCACGACGAAAGGTGAATCACAACTTATATCCTCCAGTGATGTTGGCTGATCAAGTAATCGAACACACACAATATCAAGTATTTAGGAGTGATTATTGATAGCAATCTCTCATGGCACGACCACACTGATTATATTTCAGATCAAAATTAGCAAAAGCGTCAATACAATGGCCAAAATCAAACGCTGTTTAGCAACCAAACTTTTACTCAGTATTTACTACTCTCAGGTTAATCCATACTTAACTTATGGCTACCTCTTATGGGGTAATAATTACTCAAGTCCGTTAGATCAAATTATAAAGCTCCAGAACAAAGCTATCCGTATCATTAACAACGTCCCGTTACATGATCACATAACTCTCATTATATCGACCTAAGCTCTTAAAATTCACAGATATTGTCAAATTGCATACAAACTTGTTATTTATGAAAATTGGCAAAACTAACAAATACGATCTATCCTATGTGGGTGACCAACACAACTACCCTACTCGTAGTGTTACAAACGAACAAATATTATAATTATTTATATCCTTGGTGTTTGTCAACACGAAGGCAGTTTTTGAGTGTTCACGCTTCTTCAGTTTTGAGTGGTTTGGAATGTTGAAGCCAACAATTTGTCTTACTTTTAAGAGGTTGTTTGTAGCTGAAAGTTGTACCATTCTGTTTTCTGCTTTGAGCGTAAGATTGAGCTGACATTGTGGGTAAAACCGCTAAGAGTTCCTGAAAAAAGTAACTAGTAAACTTAGATTTAGTGAAGCATCATGGTTGTTTTTGATTGGTTGAGGTTAACTTGTTTGTGTGCAAGGTTGTGCTTTTAGTCTATAAGTGCCCTGTCAAGTTGGTAGTCAGTTTCGGGGAGAAAAAATCCATTTTTCCCCTTGATATTAGGGCTAGGTACCCTAAGCACATACCAAAAAACCTAACCCCCACCCTGAAAGAAAGGAAATTACCTTTATTAGAGTTTGAATTCTTGGACATTGTTTGATAAAATTCTGAAATAGAAAATACATCATTGGTGATTATGGATTATTTGAGTAATCAAGTTATTAAGACTGTTTTTCTTGTTCATTGTCTTTTTGCTATAGTATTGAAGAAGAAACAATGATTCCAAGTCATAACAAAATTTTGTTGTTGTATATATATATCACTGAAAACAGCACGATCAATCATTGTGGAAAAGGATGCACAATGATCTTTAATCCACAACCATACAGATTCTCTTATAGCACCAAAATTTTCCCTTGAATTACATGACTCATAAATAATAAACAAAAAAAACACTGCGTCTAATGCTGTGAAGGTGAGATAACACTTAGCTCAAGAAAGCAATCTACTGCACTAAAAATTTTCCAAAATTACCTAAACAGTATTTACGGAAGTGATTCGTGACAATTAAACCCTGAAAACTACTACTGTCACAAACAAAATAGGTATTTTCCTTAAATGTTTCAGCTATATCCAACTTATTAATATTTCCATTTGTTATGAACAAACAGCAGGATATTGAATTTTAGGTGATTTGATTGGTTCCCATGGTTTGGACCATATATGGAAAACAGCCGCGAAAATCAAAACCAGAGCCGTGTTTACAATTTTTCTCGCCCGAAAAAAAAATCAAAACAAAAAACTGAAAACCCAAGATTTGTACATGTGGAGATTTCATGCGGTGAAATAGAGAAATTTCTTGAAGACTCCATTCCCAGCAACACTAAACATGCCACGAAATATGGCATGAAACTGTTTTACGGTGAGTACTGCTGTAAGCTGAATTTTTTTGATCGTTTACTCAACACATTGTTATTGCCATGTTGGAAAATAGAAGTTTCAGCAGAATGTTTGATTCATACATCCAATTGTTTGTTTTTAGAATAATAATAATGATTATAAATAATGATAATAATAATAATAATAACAATAATAATAATAACAAAATAATAATAAAACATTTATCATGTGCACCTCCTTATTAGAAGTGGCAAAGGGATTAAAACTGCCATTTGAAGCACGAGAAATCTGTAGCACGAGAAATTTGCTTCGACAAATACTTTCCCCTAATGTTGAAAAAGGTAACACTAACTTTTCGATATGCACTGATACTTTGTATAGCTGCAGCTGAATTGATTTTGGAGGAACAACAACGATGTAAATAGTAGATACAGTTGCATCTTCAGTTAAAAGTGGACTTTGGACTTCAAGCTCAGCGCAATATTTATGTCAATGAAATTATTTCAAACTCGCAATCCGAGCGATCGTTGGCAATTACCAAAGTTATGACGTAATAGGGGGACCCAATAAGAAATGTTACACAACGTAACAGCTATTTTTATAACGTGTGTTTGTTTTATGTTTTAGTTAAATAATTGTGCAAAGCTCCATGCAGGATTATTGGCCGTGTAATTCAAGAAACAATTATTGTTTTGTGATCTTTCCACTTGCGAGTCCCCTATTACGTCACAATTTTGTAATTTGCACATTTGAAAAACTTTGATAATTCAGCAACCAAAAGAATTACTTCAATGAAATAAGTGCCATTTCTCTTCATTTTCAGTATTCCTTCTAACAAATTAAGCTCCATAAACATGGTATATACACTTTAACGTTATTGAATAACTATCATATTCTTCCCTTTTCCAATTGATATTTTTGGACAATATACAATCTTCTCTTCCATAATTCCTAGGTGTCCCATTATACTTTTGACTCTCTATTTTAACCTTAAAGGACCTATCAAGCTTATTTTTTTATTTTTTGGATTAAAACTGTTGTCATCTGTGAACTCAAAATTCGAACAACCAAAGAAAATTTCCACGTCTAAGTATGCTTTTCAATCAAAAAAAGATTGGAATGTAAGTTTTGACCGAGCAGGCCGGGACTGGTAACCGGTGACGTAGCAGCAGTGAGTCATGTGGTTTTTGTTTAAAAAATTACATTTCTGTTAAAAAATGTCATAAAATCTTTGTTTCAAACAATTTCAAGGGAATATTCCATAGATTAAAGTTTTAACAATGTGACCATTGTAGCCAGAATTGAATTTTTTGAAATAAAAAAGATTTTCTCTGCTTTATGCCTCGTGCTACGTCATATGCCTCCTGGTACGTCATCATTGCACGCTTCAAGTCTAAAAAATGTAACAGGAACGGCAAGAAAAGTTTTTATTTTCAAAAATTACTATTATTAAAGGGTTCTACTTTTCGTCTGGAACTTAAAAAAATAAGCTTGATAGGGACTTTAAACCTCGGTGAAACTTTGCCGGCTAATTCTCCATTGTCTTTACTCTCTTAGGTTTTTAGGGTCATTGACATTTATTGGCTTAAAAATATTGCGGTTCGTTATTGAGTTTTCTATCATCAGTCAATAGTCACAGCGAAGCGAAGCGACAGGTTGACTGTTAGATTAATTGAAAACGACAGCGAGTAGTTTAATTGTCTTAATAGAAACCAACCTGTTTACTACCTTCGAACCGATATTTATTGATTAGAACGAGTGTTTAAATAATCCGCCCGTGTTTCTTTGTTTAAAAACACCGACGTTTTTGCTACTCTATAGAGAGTGGATAGGTTAGCCTATCAGATTGCAGAGTTAGTATAGTCAACCAGTGGGTTTTATCATCATATATTACCCGTTCGGGGTGCAGAGCCCGGGGGCGGCCGTATTTCAAATATACTCTAGCCAGGAAACGGTTAGACGTCACTTAAATTACAAGGAATGTTAATACCTTATTTCTTAACCTCCATGCTCAACAACATTTGAGGCGGTTTCTAGGAGATATTTTCTAGTCTTAATCCATATGAGTTAATTACAAAAACAAATCAACTCAGTTGAGGAAGTTTGAAAATTAGCAATTTGCAACATATTAATATTGTCCTAGATTTATCAAAGGCAATTAATGTCGCGAATATCAATTAGTTTTGTTAAATGTTCTCAGAAATCATATGGTAGATTGGTAAAACTTTCTAGGGCGTGTATCGCAGAGTAAAAACTACCGTTTTTTGGCTTATAAACTTTTTAGTTCTTTACAGATCTCACAACCGATATACTTTGTCTTTTATTGCTCAACAGCTGCCAACACATATAATGGCTTTTGGGTAGCGCGTCAGTCCCGCTAGCTTAATATCCAAAGTAATATGAACAAGAGTAAAGTGTATCCAAAACGATATTCGCCTAGGACTTAAAATAGTCGACTATATAAAACCTTTAACACACAAATTGACGGAGACAGAAAAAGATCAGCGAGGACATAAGACATCGCAGAACAGACTGTGCTTCATAGGTCAAACTTCTTATTCAAGTACACACTGTTCAAGTATCAAGGACTCACAATGGTTTCCCGCGCTTTTACAATCGTGCTTTTCGCGGTGTTTGTCTTTAGCTGTTGGTTCGCTTACATTGAAGGGTTTGGCGCCGCTACTGGGGATGTAGGAAAGCGCTACGTTGAGGTAGAGTATGTTTTTCTCCTATTAACCTGCTTTTGCCCTATGTTGTAAATTGGGATGCGATTTATGGAGTGACACTTCGGGGAATTGTGTGCAGATTAGCAGACAGAATAACTTGGCTTTTCATCATTTCATAACCAAATTATTTTTTTTGTGTACAATATGTATCAACGTGCAAAGCACATTTTTAAAGTAAGTTTTAAAGAAGAAATAAAATAGCTTCCGTTCTAGCTTTCTAAAAGTATGAAAAGTAATTTTCATTCTTTTCGAAAGAGGGGAAAAAGGGCCGCAGCGCTTATCAACTTCATCCAAATTTGGTGCGGCGCTTATCAATCAGGGTGTGGTGTTTATTCGAGGTGTGGCGCTTATCGATCAGGGTGCTGTGCACATCACAAAGTTTAACGTTAAGAGAATGAAGTGAGCCACGTGTACAAACACTTATTATTCTATCAGTTTTTAGATAAAGGAATAACACGAACACGTTATAGTTCGCAAAATTTGGCAGAGCGTGAGTATTGGGCAGTGTGTTTTGTCCCATCGAAATCACCAAAAGTAAAGATCAAACATGATTTCTCTGGGTTCGCGGTACTCAGTATTCAGAAGTCAAAACAGTCATTCGATTTCAATTTTATTTTTAACGTCGTCTCCGCGGCGTTTATTCGAGGTGCGGCGCTTGTTAGAGGATTCACGGTATTTAATTTCATTTCATAATGAGGTGAAATGTTCTAGCTTTAATTTATCATTAATTACGTAACATAATTGGCTTCCGCAAAAACTAGGTTCTTACCGATTTCTTACAGATTGTCCTAACTCCTGAACCGGTTATTAAAGCCCTACAAAATATATAGCCATTTATTTTTTTTTCCTATAGAATAGTAGAAATGACTTGTGCATTTATTAAACAAAATACGATTTACTATGTTTGTTTGGAAAGAAACTCATGCAAATGTTTCCTGTTGGAAAAATTCACAATTCGTACAATTTTCATGAGGTTTGTAGCTTTTTGCCTTTTATGAGTACAGCAATTGAAGAAAATCCCTGAGTGCTGTTTATTTACTCTAAAAGACTTATTACAAAGAGAGGAAAAGAAACTTACAAAGCGGAGAATGTCATGATCATCTTAGTCTTATTGTCATATTTTCTCCACCCACGCAACAACCGATAGCACTATCACCCTGAGCGTTGCGTTTTTATAAGTTTCTTTGTAAAAATGCTTTTTCACTTCATACAAAACGTCTTCAGAGATGCATTGTAGGCAGCAAAACACTTTGTTAGCTTCCGATAGATTAACAAAAACACCACCCAGTCAAAACCAATCTTTGGCCTCAGCAAATACGTAGTCAGTTTCGTTTCATATCCAAATGGCTTTGGGAATGTTCTTTTCTTATGGAAGTTTAGCCTTAAAGGCAAAATTAATTGTTCTTATAAAAAAAGTGTGTATTCCGCTAGTTATAACAAAAACGCTGTCCAGTGTGATGATAACTTGGTAATATACTTCAAAACAATCTTTCCTAAATGCTATAACTGTCGCCCAATAACCAGCATTGGTGACAGGCCTTGTTGTTACTAACTTAAGCTGTTATAGACATCACAAGTTGTCAGTGCGATGTAAGTCGATAGTTTTAGTTGCTAGTACTAGCTGTTATTTTCTACTCCAAGATTTTTGTTTTGCTGTTTAGGTTATGATTCAAAGGGGTAGTTTTGCTTAAGTTATATTATAAAGGGGTACTTGTTATCTGATAATTGAAAGCTGATAGTCGTAAATCTTAAGTTGAAAGTTTTTTATATGGTAAGTTGACAATTCTAGGTACATTAGCAGTGGTTTTCGATTTTCGAAATTGTTATACTGTAGCAATCTTTCGTTTTATTATTTTATAAGGGGGTCTCATAATTGGAGCAAGTAAACTTTCTAGCCTTATGGCGAAGCTAATAAATAAATAAATAGACGATTTTTTTCCGAATTGCCAACAAACATTCCCGGAACCCAAATTTTTTAGACGAGTGTGTTTAAAATATTTGCCGTCTGAAAATTTGTTAACTTCGTTGAATTGATTTAGCACCTTGAGATTCGAATTTGAATTATCAACTTTTTTGCTGATTTTTCCAGCAATCTTAAGCTAAGTTAAAATTTTAGTAAAAAGTGTACAAATTTCAATATACTACCTGTTTTTCGTAAATAAGAAATAACCACGCAGCATTCTGAGAAAGCTACGTGTTTTCAACACTTAATTCAACCAAGAAACGTCAAAATAATGGCGTTTTAAGCCCGCAGCTTCCGTAATATATCTTGAGTACTCCATAACAAAAATAAGTTTGAAACAGATACTTCTTTTAAGGATTTATCTTTATACGTGACAAGAATACTTTACGATCGAGGCCTAAGGTTTAAATATATTCTCCTATCGGCTCCCGCATTACTTTTTCACAGCTAGTTACACTTTAGTCGTGTATTAATCATATTTTCATATTTCAATTTCCTAAGCCACATCCGACGCAAAACAAAAGCGATTATGATATCTCAATTTTAGCAGGTACAAAAATACGAAACCTTCAAGAGTTAATAGAATATTATTCTATGTGTTGGCGTCAGTCTAAATATAAAGGCTTTTCCATCTAATAAATAATCAAACATTTAAAGCTTTTGATATTTTATCACTTTCGAATTCTTTATACTAATTTTGCTATGTTGTGCCTAGAGCACCCTGTTGCCAAGGTAGACATTAACACTTCTTTTGCTAACACACAAGTGTTTATTTCAATAAAGGTGTTAATACGATAAAGGCTGTGCATTTTTTTTCAAATCCAAAATATAAACAAAGATGAAAGCATAACGGTTAAAAGAAAAGAAATACTTCATTAAGTGTAGTAAAAATAATTCAATTTGGGTTTGAATAGATAAAAGCAAGGCAAACTGAAAAACTCAACAGTTGTTCCAAATATCTTTGACATAAGCTTGCAATAAAAGATACAATTACAAATGCCGGAGTATTGCTGTAAATATTTAAAATTTTAAAATACCTAACGTATTTTTACTAAAGGTTAGTCAACGTCAGGCATGAAAAACTTTTGGTCGAAAACGTTTTTTTTCCCAGATATTAACATTTATTGCCCAAATAATTGAATTGATAAAGAAATTGAACGCTTCACTTTAGCTCAAAACCTTTTTAAAAGATTTAAGGTCTCGCGCATGCATCGTATGGCTTTTCAGGCTTTTTTCGAAACACAAAAACCCGCCTGGTCACGCTTTAAGTATTGTTTTCATACACAGTAAAACGATATCAACTTGAAGTTGGAATCAATTGTCGCTGATATTGAGAATGCCGTCAATACTATATCTATATATTCACCTATATATATCCATAGAAATATTGGGCAAATTGAAACGCTAGTTTTGGTCTAAGTCAAATTGTGACGTCATAAGGCATTAAGCCAATCATACAGCGGCCTGTGTTTGTAAATCAAAAGAGCTTCAATATTGGCTCTTCCGTTTTATAAGAACGACTTTATAAGAACAACGAGATTTGCAAAAATTTAAGAACAATTTAAGAACAGGCTGAGGCTAGGGCTCGATTGCTGATTTTTGTTTAAAAACCTACCAAGCTTTGCCTCAATCTTTAACTTTTTAATAGTAATAAAGAAGAAATTCATTACTTGCAGCAGTCATTGCTTCAAACTAGACGCTGTACAGTTTTTTTCTACTATATGTTTTGCAACATTTTAGCCTTAAGCCTTAGTTTTTATTCCATTTAAACCACACATAGAAATAAGAACGATTCAAGAATGACTCGATGATAAGATCGCGAAAAAAAAAATTAAGAGCAATGAACCTCGGCCAAATTTAAAGTGCGCATACAAAAGAAACTACGACTTTAAATGAAAACAAATTTTAAGAGCTGGGGTAAAATTGTGGTTTTTCTTTAGCGGGTAGCAGCAATATTTTTAAGTGCCAACCAACTAAGATAAACTAATTGCGATTTCAAACGCCTAAGAAAACAAATTAATCATTATAGAAATTAAGAAATCTATCATGTTTGAAATCAAGAAATTTATCATGCTAGAAATTAAAAGCTCCACCAAAACTCTATGTTTTGTGGTAAAACTATTTGGATTCTGTAGATGGGCAGAAACAGATAAATGACGTATGATTTGAGATGAAACATTCCGAAAGGAACACGGTAGAATACAAAAGAAATTATGATTAGATATTTATCACTGTAGAGGATTTTACTTGTGATTCAATAAATAAACTCTAGATTGCGTCTTAGAAACTTGCTTTGTGTCGTTTAGCTTCGTTCTGGAATTGACTGTGCAAACAGTTTAAAAACCTTTCTTTCAAATTTATCAGCTCAGCTCAGTTAACTCCCATTTTGTAAAAATCATCAAACTAGTTTAAGTTTTCAAAATAATGTGAGCACGACGAATCTTTGCAGATCAGTAGTTAGAATTTACTAAAAGCAAATAATCATCGTTTCGGTAATTACTTTTAATTTACATTTTTGAAACTTTTTGCTTTCCTTGTTGACTTTTCAACGTAGAAAATAAAAAAGTTTGAGTTTTATAAACGTTAAACTGATTGTGAGAAAAACATGTACGAAAACAACGCGAATTGTAAGTAAAGCTGAGTAACACAGTCAAAATAAGATTCGTTTAGTGTATAGATTGGTCTAAAAATATGCAAAAACCAATTCTACTTCCGAAAATCTAATTACATTTGATGTTCATCTTCTTTGAAGCTACGATAGATTTCCTGTAGAAAGACTAAAATTAAGTCAGTTGTAAGATTAAACCTCTTTAAATCTATTTTGTGTTCATTCAATATGAATCTATCTATAAATGAACAAAAAGATCTGTTGTCATTGATCCACCCTTATGGAGCGATAAACGCTCAACTTCTTTAATCCTTCCTGCGGTCGTGTCGTTGAGTTTTCCGTTTGAAATGAAAGCTGCGTCATAACGCTCTATTTCGCCTTGGCCTTAATGTATAATTAAGTAACTCAGAGATTAGCTGATACTATAATAAGATCAACGGAGTCAAGAAAGAAGCTTTACTTCCAGAATACAGCGTTTTTAGTCTACCACGCCTATAACTTTTTAGCGACTATGAATCGTGGGTGCCATGCTTTCACAATATTAGTCCTAATCCTTTTGAATTGCGTGATTGCGAGTGTGGGATTTTCGCACCTTCCAGAAAATCACGGTCGTTCAATACAGCAAAGAATTTATACGGTAAGTAGTAATTTACACACTGTGTGTTTTTTTACGTGTTCGCTTTTTTAATCCGCTTCTCGTTTCTTGTTTGTTTAAACAACCAGCTCAGTCTTTCAACAACGAACACAAAGTTTAAGTACAAAAGACACGGCAAATATTATTAACCTTGTTTTAAACCCTTTCCGCCCCAAAACGCTAATCGACGTATTGCTAAAATCTCCCAACTAAACCCATACTTTTCCTGCTACCAGTTTAGGAGAATTTTGCTTTTCATCTTCGGTAGTTTGATCAGTTTTCATTTTCTTGCTACAGAATAACCTATTTTGTATAGGTTATGTAGGGAGAAGTTGTTGATAAACTGGCTGGGGCTGAAAGGCCTTACATACGAAAACTACTTCCATCGCTTTGACATTTACTGATTAAAATGCAGCTGTTTATAGCTTTCCCCTTGAAAAGGAAAAAAGGAGTTTCCAAAAAAAAAAAAAAACTATAGGAATCAGAATGAATAAACGTAAAAAAAAACAGAAAAAGTAAGACTTGGCAAGAACAGAAAACTTTGTCGTCCATGAAATCCTGGTTAGTTTCACTAGAGTTCTAAAATATTCGCCAAGTTCAGCACACGTTTTCTTATGTAAGAAATAGTAAACGTGGCCAAAGCTCATTGTTCTTAATTTTTCAGCAATTTGTGCCTCAAAATCTAAAAATTGTTCTTATTTCTATGTGTGGTTAAAAATGAACAAATACAACGGTTATGCAGTACTCGTACATTGTAGGGAAATAGCTTCAAGGCAAGTATACGTGCATGTGCAGCATATAGTTAAGTTTGAGGCAATGACATTCAGTAACTAAAAGAAAAACTAAGGCGAGCATATATTCTTTTTATTCATTCTGTATTGTTCAGATAGAGATTGAAACTTAGTAAAGTTGAAAAAATAGCTATCGAGCCCGAGTCTCAGCTTGTTCAGGCTTAAATTGCTGGCCAATCTGAGCGTCGTTGTTCTTATAAAGTTTTTCTTATAAAAAAAGCGTCGTACTTGTTCACGAGGAGTGTGTAATACGAGAAGTACATTACTGACATGTGAGTTTTTGGAACATTAAAAACAACTCTGCCGTGAAACCTGACATTGTCGATTGGTTTGTAATGAGAAAAAAAAACAGGATTTAAACGCCGAGCCGTTTTGACACCAAATGTCAGAAACTTTAACGAACTCTTACTAACAATAATAACTATCAAGTCAACAGGGTAAATAATGGCTTATTTCTTTTGTTTAATGATAAACGTAATGACATCTTTGATAAAAACCTGAAGTAGCAACACCTGTCTGTTAAAAATTTTTCATTCAAAGAAGTTTGGCCGACCTTTTTTTACACTTTAGCACTGTAATGATAATTTAATACAGACAAACTTCCCTTAGCTTGCCTTAACTTGACATGCAGACCGGTGGCTCGCCGCGTGATACACAGGTTTTACGTTTCAAATCGTTATGAAGTTATAATTCGCTACAAATAAAAGCTTAGAAGCGCTTTCACATTGTTTATTCTTGATATTAGCAACCACGACAGCGATTTGGGACAAACTAACAGAAGATTGCAAATAATTCACCATTCCGAAACAATATGGCGGCTGTAAAATTTTACCACAATGCCTTGCCGAACTAATATCGTTAAACGAAACTTGGAGAAAGCCAGAGTTTGCCGAAACTCTTCCTTGTACTAACAACAACTTGAATATCAAACTTGAAGTTTACAGATTCGCTTTATGCGTTTTTGAGAGCAAGTTTATGTTTTCCATGTGCTAAGAACTATGGGTAATTTTTTTTCGGAATGGTCAATTGCAAACTTTAAGGAGTATTTCCGTTCACTCAAACAATTTTGCCACGAGTTGTAGATAAAATCGAGGTTTTACTAAAACATCAAGGATGTGGTCTCCATGAAGACAACATTAACAATAGCGCTGAGCTAGGCAAATTATACACCGTCGTCTTGAAGGTCATTTTTGGAGATCTAAAGACGACGTTAGTTTCATAGTTTACAGCTGTCTCTATTCCGGCAGAAAAACTTGATATTTACTTCCGGTTTTCCATCTATTTTCCATATATGGTTGGTTTGGCTTTTCGAAACTAATCAGGGGAGTGAATTCACGGCTTTTTTCTTCCGGTATTTCTGGTGTTCCATATATGGTTGGTCGGACGAGTGTAGGCCAATCAGCTTCTGCGTAAGATTTGTTTGTTGGTTTTTCCATTGCGTCGAATACTTGAGTTGGAGTGCGATCGACGCGAGTGTTATTTCAAATAAGGTATGAATAGTTCATCAAATTCACACCAAGGGAGCATTCATCAAGCATCTGAAGTTTCAAAGAGCTTTCGAGAGGAGGGCAATGTGCTTTTATGGCCCTTTCTTAATTATGCAACGAAAGCGTCGCTGTCAACCTGCGGACACAATCAGTTAATGATCGAACTTACAGCAAGTTAATTCAAACAGTTTAGTACCTGATAGAGATACTTTATCCTTACACGCCTCGATCATCAGGCAGCACTACTAGTTCTATAATGTTTATGATCCTTGTTCACCTTCAAACCGTGCAAACATTCACTTTGTTCTGTTTTGAAAAACTGACCATGCGAATAAATTGAATGAATCAGATAAAGGGATAAGAGCAGACACAAAGCCTTTTTTTTTGTTCACAGTAATCTAGTTTTAGTTGTATTCAGTGCCTGTTACCGACACCTTTTTAACTATTTGAAATAAAGAAATAACTGAAAAACCAATTTTAAGCAACAATCGGCTAAAATTTATAGTAAGTTTAGGAGTTTTAGCTCTATTTTGATAGAAAACTTGAAGATTGGCCATGCAGAGACCCCTTTATCGATACATATGATAATAATCAAAATTCTTGTCTCATCTCCTAGTTCCATTTAATTAAATTCCAAGCCATTTTCCCTTGTTATTCGTTTTGTTTGTCTCTTTCTCTGTCATATCTGCTGTTTGTGTATTGTGTTGATGTATTCTTCTACAACATACTGTTATAATTTTTCTTAGACCCTAGGCCGAGGTACTAGTAACTACTATCAAGTACCTTGCGCTCCTTTCAACCATTAAGCTACACTGATATAAAAATTTGTGGCTTGTAATAACTTCGAGTGCTAAATAAGGTGTTGTTGTTGTTACATGATTTCGAGAGTTTAACATCATTTAGAAGTTGTTAAACACACGTACTGCAACATTGGTACCGAGTCTCGTCTCGGCTTTATGAGAACTACTGATGCACAACTAACCACTGTCAAATCCACAGGGGAAGGGTGGGGGCTAGGGTTGACCATCGAAGTTCAAATAATTAACACTTATTCTATTTCAATTGAGCTGGATAATGGCAGAATATCTAAGCCACAATCCAACGAAATTGAAATAGAATAAGTGTTTTAGTATATACCAACAAGGCATCTGTTCCTTTCAAGAAAACAAATGATTTTTATGAAGAAAAAAACAGTTTTATTACTTGAATCACTGAGCGTGGCGAGACTCACGCGTGAGCAGCCTAACATATGTAACAAACGTGTTTTGACAGTTTGTCAACTACACAATGGCGTAAAACAGTGAAATTCTTTAGGCTGTTTTAAATTTACCGTGTTTTTTCAGAACAAACTTTTTTGGTATCGTGATCCCAAACGGACGCGAAGCGGCTACTTTTGTCCGCCATTTTATTTATATGTGCCATTATCTACTATTTCGTAAGTAAATATTGTCTCATAGCTACAATTTCCAAACCAATCAAATCGCGCGTAGCCGAGCTGGTATAGACTAATGCTTTATATTCAAATCTCCGACTACGGGGTAAGTGTTTGTGGCGAAACGCCCGACTCTGAGGACCATGTGCGTTTGTTTCAAATGATGCCTACTCCTTTAAGGTCAGGGCGCCTTTCATTTGAATGATCTAGCAGTGGGGCGATTTAGTTCTCACTTTAAATTCGCGATTTATTGAAACTATTCCTAACCAAATTCCGTTTGCCCACTCCAAACTCACGTACTCTATTCGGCCATTAAGCGAGAACCAGGCCATTTTTTTGCAGATAACTATGTTCAACTTGAACTTCCGTTTGCGCTGATCAGAACCAGTTCTTTTCGGCCAGCATGATCGACCAATGGAAAACAACGTTAGATACAGTGTGACGAGTAGAGCGTTCGTGACCAGACTCCCAAGTTTTACGGACGGCAAGATATTTTAGTTATAATGGTTATGTTAGGGGTTAATAATCTTTTTTTTTCATCTCATAGAGATCCAAACTAGAGCGAGGACTACAAGAATTATGCAGAGCTGTACAAAAGCATTGTAACGGGGAACACATGAGCTACAGAGCTAGAAAAAGAACCGAAGAATTCGAAGATGCTGAACTTCTCATTAAGAAGAAGAAAGTTGAATAAATAAGTTGTATGAACCGGCAACAAGTTATTGTTTTTTATACACTTGAGAAATGACTTTTTTTTCAAAATCCTGCCTTTTGAACTTTCCTTGAGCACTTCCTTTTGGAAATAGTAACTGTCAAGAGGATACTGTAGAATCATGGGGGGAGTGGAAGGGGGTGTGAGCCCGGGGGGAAGGGGGTATTTTGAGGTCAAAAGAGTAGGGATGACCATCGAAAAAGTCCCAAAAATACCCTTAGATATACCAAGGGATAAAAAAATTCCCCCCTAAATAATTCCTCTCGGTTTTAAAATTACTCTAAAAAATACCAATTTTCCCTTGGTAGCTAGCGGATCGACGAAAACGTTCCTCATGATGTGTAGTGAATAAAGGCGCGCGCGTAACAGAACATTCGTCAAAGGACCTTTTTCTTAACAACTAGATCTTATCATGTATGCACGTTTGCTAAAACACGGAACTGCAGGCAGAGTAACAGCTTTGGGTTTTTCAACCCTAAAAAATACCAGACTCTTGGTTTACCACAGGATTTCTCTTAATAACCCCGAAAAAATACCGGACTGACAATTTTAACCCCTAAAAAATACGACGGTCATACCTACCATCCCAATATAAGAGAGGTCGTTTTTCATAGGTTTAATGTCTTGTGAACTACCGAGTCAGTTTGGGACTAAGTCTTTATCACTAACTACCAAACTAATTTATCATGATATACGGTCAATACCACAATGCTACACTCCTTTTTTGGGCTTAGGCTGAACGTTCGAATATTTTGAGGATTTCTGCGCATGGCCGGCAAAGAAGGAGTTTTACTATATTTATTACATGTACCATAAGAGTTTCATTGCGTAAAGCTTGTTTGTAGAAACCACTACGCTAATTATTTTCACATGTGAGACTTGCTGTACAACCAATAAGAACGGCGGATAGCTGAATATAACCAACCCAGCAACGTTCAAGAACTGGCGCCATTTCCAGTTTTTACTCAGTTCTCGAGATAATATAAATTAATTTAAAGATTTGCAGCTGTGAAGAGTTCTATGGAGGAATCCATATATATTTCTAACGCGTCAACAGAAAGGCAGTCTACTGCACCCTTTCCCCAGCTCACACAATAAAACTAACACTTTATAGCTACATTTCTTGCAAGCGTTGGCCATACCCCTTTTCTGATAATTGGCTACAATTCTTACGTGTCATTTCCAATCTGCCTGACAAATTAGGGCCCAGCTCCTTGTGTTAGATGCTGTGCGCAACCGCTTTGCTACAATTGATAATACTTTCCCTTCAGCCTTTCCTTGTAATAATGTGGTCTAGTGGAGCAAGTTTGCGCTGGCCTTCTAACGTACGACTGATATTAGCCGCCTGAGCTGAGGGGCAATTTGCACACATGTAGACTAATTAACATCATTGTTCTAGATCGGAATTTCCGAGTTACATTGAAAAGACATTTAATCAAACCCCAGCTCACACAATAAAACTAACACTTTATAGCCACATTTCTTGCAAGCGTTGGCCACACCCTTTTTCTGATAATTGGCTACATTTACATGAAATTAATTTAGGATACTATATTCAAAAAATTTATGTACAAGAACCAAAGGATGTTGTGTCACTGAAAATATTTCTGCATGGGAATGACAAACAAACAGAGATTTGAAAACATCGAAGCGAAAGCAGTGCTGGACGGGTAGACCGCTAAACTTCTCATTCAAGTGAGAAAAAAGCTAGGATGGCGAAAGGCACGAGACGATCTCTTCAACGTCTTTTATTTCTAACACTAGCTTTGACGTGCTATAGCGTTAAGAGAGAAAGACGTATTTAAGGCTTGTTGAATTTGTAGCATTTTAAAATTTTTAATTTTAAGAATGCGATGTTGTTGTCCGATATTTAACTTTGGTGGTGGTGTTTTTATATGTGTTCTCTCACATTATCAACAACAAAGTTAATTTCAAGTCTTGTGTTACCTTTAGTAAATGACTAACCCTATAGAAAATGCTTCGTTCGTAATTTTATTTATGATAAAAAGTTTTGTATTTTCGAAACAGCACTTTAAAATGTCATTGAATCAAAAGTTCATTTTTCATGTTCGCTTTTGATGACTGGTAGGCTTGTAGATTGGTAAGGTAACCTTGACACAGTTCAACGCAATTCCGTTTTTCTCCGAAAATTCTTGTTATTCATATAATAAACAGCTCACAACATAGAAAGTGCTTTGTACGGGATTAGCTCACTAGATTTTTGTGCAAAACCCCTCACTCACTTGTTCAAGATTTAGCATAATAATCTCGTGAATAAAATCCCGTACGCCGCATTTTCTATCAAGTAATTTTATATATAAACTATATTGATCAGTAATAAATAAAGGGACTTAGAACAAACCTCTACATGAACAACCCTAAACCGATTAAAGACGATGTTGCACTCAATGCTTGAACATCAGCTAAGAAAAACACTATTTTCATCCACAATCGGGTGCAGTACCCAAAATAAAAGTCAGTTCTACGACTGTGCTCAGCCTCAGTAATAATAATAATAATAATAATAATAATAATAATAATAATAATAATAATAATAATAATAATAATAATAACTTTATTTATATAGCGC
>JAOBAT010090260.1:0-17676 GCA_026413305.1 Hydrozoanthus tunicans
GGGGGCTTATTTATTTTTAATTAGCCTTTTTAAAAAATTTAAACAGATAAAAACGTTGACAAATTAGATTTTATACGCTTTACAATACACTTTATTTTGTATCTCCATCGCCAATTATGTTTGTTGGCGGTTTCAACTATAGCTGATTAAATAAAAAAATTGAGAAACTGTTTTTCAAAATCTGATTTAAGTTCAATTAATTACTATATAAATACTAAATTTCATGCAAAAAAATGTTTTTGGTACTGGTACAGAATCGTACATGTTTTTTTTTCTACAGCTGTTTTATCTGTTTTATACAACGGCGTTTGACAGTATACCGACCCGTAAGAGTGAGTTAGACCGCGTCAGACTGAAGTGTCACCCCTTGTTTTTTTCCCGCCTGCAGGTTAATACAGGAGCAAAAGCGGACCAAACAAAAACCAGTTGCACCGCTGAAAACGAGTCAAAAGAAGCAAAAGACTGGAAACTCGAAAAACGCTAAGAAGAGTCAACCAATAAAAAAGGCGGGAAAGAAAAAGAATAACACGGTTGCAAAAGCTACAAAACACAAAGTAAAACCAAAAAAGAAGCCTAAACAACACCTGGCGAAAAACTTAAAAGAGTGATTTTACTATATAGGCTAACAAAGAGTTTTCCTATACTTGCATTGGAGAAGTTTTCAGGATGATAATATGTAAAGCTTGCCCTAGCCAGTCGTAAGTTATACGACAGATTGAGCTCGCATAGGCGGCTTATCCGTGTAAAAATCCTTTTATTTTTTTCAATTTTTATTCAAAAGAAAGAAGCATTTTTCAACAACCTGTATTGATGAATTTTTGTTAATCAGTACCTCCATCAGTTCAATGCATACACCTATAGTGCTTAACAGATAGCTCAAAACTTTGGCAGGCGTCTTGGACGGTGGTATATACACACTTTTTTCTTTTATAAGAACAATAAAGTAATCATATGGTACATTTAATGATATTCTGGGTGGCAAAGGAATGTAACAAACTCCAAAACAAGGCACAGTTAACCAGAAACGCGTAATTTTTCTTTGTTTTACAATTCCCAGTGGATTCTGTGACATTGTGGATAAAAACACATATGCGGAAAGAAGAATTTAAGAACAATCAGAGGCTCGAATCGCCAAAAAATTAAGAACGATGCTCAAGCCTCGGCCGAATTTACTGATTCTTATACAAAAATCCATCACATTTCCCATTAGTTCCCTCGCGGGATAAAGGTATTTCGCTTTTTTATACGTATGAAATTGTACAGGCACAAGGTCTTTGTAAAGCTCTTTGTTACTAAATTTCCATGAATAATTAAATTATATTCTTTATACACATGTTCCAATGAATAACATAGATTAATTGCGTGTGTTGCACGGGATTTTCAAAACGCTTTAGTTGAGATATTAGTAACAACAAGACAAAACAAAATAGTGAAAATAAAACGGTTTTCATTTAAACAAAATTTTTGAGTAATTCACGTGCACGCTGTAACGTGGTTTAGACATGAGCCAATTCAGTCCAGTGGTAGTGAGGACGCTGTTTTGAAATGAGAAGTTTTAGAATTTGTTTCATACGCCTGTGAATTGAGCTAATGAAATGAAGGCGTTTACAGCCGGTTGCTGCTCCAATTAGTTTAAAATAGTCCAACTGATATAGTTTCGCTCGTCAAAATAGACTCAAATTAAAGTAAAAAGGGCGTGGCATAGCGTACATCCATTACTAAACAAGCTTTGAAGACGTTGTGTTGTCTAGAAAGCCGATTGATCGCACTTAGCTTGAAATTAAAATTGAAGTTTGCCGCGCTGTGTGATAGATTTACAGACCCCTTTCTTCTTTGTTTCTGTTCCACTGGTTAAAGGAAACATTAAAATTTTTGCCTAAAACATTCTAACGGTTTGACATCTATGAATCTTTGGAGTTGTGGGCTTGACGTTCAAAGTTGGTATAACCATGCGGAAGGCTTTTCACTAAACTTCCTGAGGCTAAGCAAAAACGCGCAAAGAAATAAAGCGAGGTCGAGTCAACAGGCTGGACAGATATCTCCGTCCTTTGATTAGAAAAACACAATTGATTATAGCTATAAAAAATACTCAAACTGTCCAAACTTTTTAATAATGTTAACTATTCTGTTCCGTCCGGGAATTTATGAAAAGGTCTAGGAGTATCCAATCCACGGTGTGTAATAAGGAACGGCAGTTGGAGAACTCTTTATTGTATACTGCAGCGAGTTTGTCAGTCCTAGCCAAGAAAGTGAAGAACTGGAAGAAGCTTCATTCAAATAATAATTGAAGAGGTGACAAGAAGTACTATAAACAAAAGAAGTAAGAAATAGAACAAAGGAATCACGTGCGGGTATTGACGAATCAGAGAGCACGATTTGGTGAAGGAACTGAACCGTTTTCAATTCAAGAAAATGGCGCTAACGATCACGGAATCATGGATTCGCGAAAGAGTAAAACTGAAGCACGACCACCTAGGTAAGTTTATTTTTACCGTGATTATCTGTTAAACAGTCAGCTTTGGACAGTCCTGAACAGGTTATCCTTAAAGCGTCGTCCATTTGTTTCCTTTGTTGATAGAATTTGAATTCAGTGTGGAAGATTTGTTTATAGTTGTTTTCATTTGAAGAAGTACAGCGATTCTCAGTTAAAATTACAACATTTGTTTTTAAGGATATAGCTCACTTATTTCGCTGCCTGAATGTCTGATAAGTAATCCCAAAGTTGCTTTTCGCTGTAATCACAGCAGATATTTATACAATCTTTGCACGTCGTATTGTTCGGACTGTCTGACACTTAACTTCAGCATTGACCAAACATTGTTTACCGCGAAAAATGATTTAATTTTACTTTGTTTATGAAATTCAGAGAACGCAAAGGATTTAAAGGTTAATTTAGCTCACTTTTTTCAAATTTATTATGATAACGAGCGTTTAGAGTTATATCTGGAACATATTAGTGTGCACGAACTGACAGTTGAGACTGTCCTAAAGTTGCCTAGAAGTGTCAAGATCAGCGGTGTTGCTTGAGACACATTCCTGTCTTTCCTAAATTTAGTAGCTTTCAAAAAATATTTATAGATGACGTGAAGTCCCTGTTACTTCCTGGGACTTATCATGAAAAGGTTGCTTTCGTGGGAAGTTCTTTGCGAGGCTTCTCGAGGCTAAAACACCTGGATCTTTCACGAAACACGTTGACGAGTACAGAGGTATGTGAAGTTATGTGCATGTTTGAAGTATGTCAAACAAGTTGTTAACATGGTTTTTTCGTTTAAATTAAAACTATATTAGCAAGCACGCGCCCGTTTATAAAATATTGTTTTCTAACTAATATATTTATTAGAAGTAAACTTTTAGTTAATTTGCGAGTTTAGTATACTCGAGTCTCGTGGGAACAACTGCAAGGTAATTTATTCAAACAACTTTGTTTTAAAGCAAAAAGAAAAATTAGCGACTTTAGAATAACCCTATTGAAAAAACATAGCTAATCGCACCCTTGGGACCATGCTACCTTGGAGTTTTAACCGTTATGCCAGTCGTGTCTTAGTATACAATGAACAAGATTGTCTGCCAGTTTGAAAAATCCTGTCTTAAGGAAACGCAAGATCTACAAAATTCAGCTTTATATATTTTTTTGTTCACAAAAAAGCCAAGCTAACTTCAGTTTTTCAGCCATCTAGCTGTGCAGTAAACCTAAAAGTAACACATTTTTGAAAAAGTGCAAGGGAATTTTTTTCCGTTCTGTGTTGAATATTAATTTTTTACTATCTCATTACTGATAACTAACATGAAATATAGTCCAACCTCTATTAAGCTCAGCCACCTATTACATGGGTGGCCTAAGCCAAAAATTATTGGGGGGGGGGGGGGAACACGGTGCAGAAATTGTTACAGTTTGTTAAAAAATCTGAGATTTTTATTGAAAAGTTGCTGTTGTTAGCCAGAAGTTATTGGGGAGGGAGGGTGGGGGGAGAAATCATGCCATCTCATTGTGTTGCCAAAACTCGTCATTGTTGTCTTGTTTACGATGAAATTTGCAAAACCTGCAAGATTTTGAATTTGTGGACTATGAGATTTTGGTAACAAGATGGCATGATATATTCGCATTTCCGGCATGTATAGTATGATGAATGGCAAAAACTTGTACTCCTACTGGTACTGAAGCTCTCTATTAATGGACCATTGCATGCAGATAATCTTTGTTCAGAAAATGTTTAAATGCTCTTTGCTCTCGTTTGATTACTAGCTAAGTAAAAGTAAAACGATCCAACAATATCCAATTGTGTTTTATTTTATTACAAAATGGTAGTTTTGTTAATCTTAGTTTTCTTTTTTTTAGGGTCTGGAGTTTCTTGGTAGTCTTGAAAGCTTAAACTTGTATCCTTCAACCATAATAACTTCAGTCCTGAACCAATCCAAAAAAATTTACAGATTGTACCAGAGTTGTGACCCAAGGGGCCCCACTCAACTACTGCTAGAAGGTCAGATAATACTTTTCTGACAGCTATACCTTGACATTAATCTGCAAGAAAAACAAAATGTTTGGTGTTATTATTTTCTACAAAAAATGGTTAATCAACATGAAGTATCGAAAACACTGTTCCAAATGCTAAATTTGGCAACCCAAAACAATCCCAGCATAAGTCACAGACTCAAAAGTATCCCTTCAAGCCAAAATTTCGAACCCAAAAATTCTGCTTTTCACCCCCCCCCCCCCCATTATAAAATAGTTACTGGTTTGGCCCAAGGGGTCATGACATGCTTGATAAGATAAACTGAGCCATGTTCATTCTTCTGCACTCAAAGTTATCTTAAGAGCTCTATAGTTTACAGTGATTTTTGTAGCTCAGTGTAAGCTTTTACTAACAGTAAATAGCTTCGAGATTTTAATAATAAGACTGTGTTTACATGGTACCTGTTTTATTTACAACTGGTTGTAACTGTTTAGGCACACGTTTAGGCTTTTTGAATAATTTTTGACTGACTTGCCATGCAAATTTTCATCCAGCAAAATCAAGGTATCCAAGAGCACACCCCCCTGGAAAATTTTTAAAACTTGACCCTCTAAAATACTAGTTTCTGTATTCCTTGGATTGGGTTGTTTAACCAGGAAGGTCTTTTGAAGAGCTAAAAAATGCTCACAAAAAATAGATAATTGACTAATTTGGCAACTACAATTACAACCTTTTAGTTGATCCAAAGAAAACTTCAATCAGAAAGAGTTTGAATCCCATATCACTATCACTGTCAGAGTCTGCATCATCAACATCAGCCATTTCCACCCTCAAAAATGATTATTTATTGTTCGAATTACCAGATGAACTTTACATGTCAAACAGCCAGGCATTTCATCCAGTGTCCAGCCTGAAATGAAACCCCTTGTAACTATAAAATAATATAACCACAAATAGGTAAAAAAAAACAATAACTTAGTTTCTAGATCAGAAATGCAAAACTTTTTTTTATAAATTTTGTTTTGAAGTATAAAGTATGAAATTGACTTGATTTGTCACTCACAGTTAGCAGCAGCTCTTTCAATAACAGAGTAGGTCTCTTGCTGTGGCTTAATGTAGATTCATGTGCATTACAGTATACTGAAGTTTGTATTAAACTAGTTTTGTAAACCACTATCATGAGAGGTTATTTGTAGTAGGGGAGGAAGGTTATTAGACCACCAATAATTGCAGTTCAGTGTAACTGAATGTGTACTGATACTAGATTCTTCTCTTCTCTAAAACAAATTGTAATATGCATGTTATATTATCTTTGTTAACAATTGTGTCAATTCATCCTTTTAGATTTAAAAGTTCCTTAAAATCAAATGATGCAAGATTGACTGATTGATTCTTTAACAGCCAATCCCCAGATATTACAATAACATCTGCACCTTAAAAGATCTTCACAATTTAAGGCATTTGACGACTCTTAAGGTACTTGACAGATGAATGTTCTAGCACGGCACTAAAGTGAAACACACATTATTTTTATCAACAGGTGCCTTAAGCTATAGTAGTTTGTCTGATGTTGCAATTTTGCCAAACAAGATCTTACGAAGTATTAATGGTATGAAAATTTTTGTTAAATTTAACTTCAAGTTTTTGCTAAAACTTAATCATTAAATTTATATACCATTTAATATATGATTATTAACTTTTATTGACAACTTAAAATAATTATGTTTAAAAAGTCCTACAAAATTTAGTCAAAATTTCAAATTTTTGGTGTGATTGAAGATGTTTAAGAGGTATTGTGCAATGGCTGTTTCATCACAAAAAAACAATCTGAAACACCTCAAAAACTGTGCCAAAAACACAAGGTTCAAAGATGAGGTGATCTCAAGGTAGGTGAAATTTATTTTTGGTGTTTACTGACTAAGTTTATAAGATTTCGTGCTATGGGAAAATGTCGGCGTGCAGTGGCCATAGCACTTTTGACTCTAAATCTAAGGTCGCAAGTTTGTGCCCATCAGACCACTGTGTTGTGTCCTTGAGCAAGACACTTTACCTGACTTTGATCCAGTCGACTGATCTGTATAAATGAGTACCAGTTCTGCCTGGAGCTAACCTGCGATAGATTAGTGTCCTTCCCAGGGGGTGGCAAATACTCTCATCCACAACTCTCCCAGAACTGGAGATAAGCGCCAGTCTAATTCACCACTTAGGCTCGAGATATAATTGAGCTGTATGGGAAAAATGTTAACATTAGAATAACTACTAGCTGAAGATGCCTGTAGTGTCAAATACACTTTTGAGTGGTATTTGCTTATACATATAGTCCTTACAGTGCATTTAAATGTATCAATGTTGGTTGCTTTATCTTGGTAGACAAGTCTGAGTTTGGTTTATTTGTGTGATGCATGTATATGAGACCAATGATGAGACAAGCATAAGAACCACATTCAAGCCTCAGAGGAGGTATTAACGCAGTTACATTTTCAAAGATTGGTGGTGATTGTCAGGGTTCCAAAGTCCCTGCAAATCCTAGTAGTTATCTACCACTAAAAAGTTCTTGAAATTAGTCGAGGTTAGTCTTTAAGTATCAAGAAATGGGTAACAAAATCTTTACTTCATTGTTGGAAGTTTTTGTTAAAAGTTTTGATGCATGAAACAAATCACCTATGTTTTAATTGAAATCCATTGCATAGGCTAAGTATTTCCTTCCAGAATGAAGTCCTTCTGTAACAAGCATTTATTTAGCAGTACTGAAGACTGAGAAATTGATAACCATTCAATACTTCGCATCCTTGATTAAATGATTAATTTAACTTGGACAAGTGAGTGTAACTTCTTTTTTGTCAGTCATTAGATATTAAATCTTATCTTCTTGGCTAGGAGTTGGACCTGAGGCTGAACCCAGTCACCAAGAATGAGCCAGACTATCGACTGTTCCTGGTTCATTTACTACCAAACCTACGGCGTCTTGGTAAGAACAAAGATTTTTACAAAGCAATTTTTTTTCATGTTCTGAATGTATGGTTCGCACCACTCCTGGAACTCCAGGAATTTTGAACATTCCTTCCAAGGCCCGTAAATCTCCTGGAAAAACAATTAATTTCCATGTACTCCTGGAATCTTAAGGAAAATATTTCAATTAACTTTATAGTAAACAAACCAAAAACTTGTTGGAATATCTTTCAGGATGGAAGTGGAATCTTGAATCATGAATCGCGGCTAAAAAAGTGAAGGAATCATGAATCACATCATCTCGCAGGCTGTGAATCATGAATCATGGACAAAAAAATAATGAATTGTGAATCTTGAATTTTTATTTCATGAATTGTGAAGAAATTATACAAAATTTTCATGAACCATCGGTGGAAAAATATCCGGGAATCACGAGTTATCATAATGAAAAGATTCCGCTTCCACCCCCGATATCTTGCTCGCAATGGTGCATTTTGTTTTTAGACTAAATTTTAGGACGTTTTTTTCCTTCGGATTTGGGTCAGTTTTTGTGTATACAGAGGTCTTCATGCTACATAGAAATGTTTCAGAATCAAAACAATTGTTAAGAAACCTCCAGTCCTTGCTATTGTAGTTGACTTAACGTTGAAAATGTTTTGTTTTTCGCTGAGAGAGGCGGGTCTTGGAAAAATTATTTTGCTACCCTGAAAAACTGCTGGAATTTTGTTTTTATCAGTCAGTACAGACCATGCGGATGACTAGTTACAAGGAAACTCTTTATTGCAATGTTGCATCAGCCTTGTGAGTGGTGACATTACAACAAGACCAGTAACAACTTAATTTTGTGGTTAAAAACACCATAAAAAATTAAATTGCAGTTACTTATTATCACAGACCCATCTGCACTTGAAGCAGATGAAAATAAATACAATTTATTAGTGGTGATCACGATAATACAAATTGATAAATAAGAGATATCGACTCGATGTCTACAAAAATGTGATCATCTGTACAGAAAGTAAAAAAAAAACTGCTCTCTTAAGTGTTATCCTACATAATTTCAGTTTCAAAATATTTGTGCAAAAAAAAGTACCCAATTGAACAAAGAAACGGTTTGAGTTGGAACAGATTTTATCCAAAAAGTTTTTGTATATATGCACGTTAATGAGTCTTTTCCATCGACATAGGTTACGAAAAAGAAAAAAACGCAATAAAACAACCATTCAAGAAAGAAAAGTTCCTGATAAAACAGCAATGCAGATGCTTTTTTTTCGTTGACGTATCTTTTTGTTGAACGACTGACAATGCGTGGCACAATTTGGAAAGCAGTGTGCATTAACTTTCACTCCAAGTAAAACTTAACGGGAAAATTTTCATTTGAAATGAAAAAAGGAACGCATCTTAAGTAACATGAGTTAGGAACGCTAGGAACGATGAAATCTATGCAAGCCAGTTTTGAAACAGAGGGGTAAAAACGTTTTTCTTTTGTCCTACTAAGAAATTTCCGTGAAATGTTCATTTGTGTTTATTTCTGAAACAGATTTTTAAAGTAATTTTTTTTGATCCAATAGATGATCGTTCTGTTAGAGACAGTGAGAGGCGAGCAGCCGTAATGCACTTCACAACAGATCAGGTATATATTTTAGTTCCAACCTAAATAAAGAAAAAACCTTAAGTTCTTCAACAAAAGTGTAGCATTTAGTAGTCACTGATTCTCAGTTTAGATCCAGTTGCTTGTAATTTATCGACAATGTTTATAGAACCAAGGTTGAAGTATTTGTGTTATAAATCAGGTTTGGCCTCGCCAGGGCTAACTGTTGTACTTCTTGAAAGTATTTCTGTTCTAAAACTTTTGGGTTCTATGTCAAACACCACTGCATTGGATAGTCGATTGTCAGTCAGAAGCTTTGATACTTTGGTTTCAAAATGCTGTGAACGAAGCTTTTTAAAATTACGCAACCTTTGTCATTTAGGCCAATGATTTGGATGCTGATTTTCCACCACAAAACCCTAGAAGTTACGAGCCCGAACCTGTAAGGTAAGTGTTCTTCCTTGAAAGTCTCTGAGTTTTTGAAATTCTTTTTGTTGAAGGAACTCTGTGAAAAATTTTTCAGTTTCTTTTTCTTGTCAGAAATGTCTGAAGAACCCCCAAAGTTTTTCCTTTGAAATTCCTAAAAAAGTCTTCGAGTTTCTTTTTCTCTGTAAGTACCCAGGGCTAGAAACACATTGAACTTTTTGCCCTGGAAATTGGTTTCGCTATTTGAGTCTCTTGAGTCTAGGAAATTCTTATTTATGAAAGGAACCCCTGAAGAAATGATTTGAATTTGTTTTTCTTGTAAGAAACTTCTGAAGAACCTCGGAAATTTTTCCTTCGAAGTTCCTGAGAAGTCTTAAGATTCAGTTTCCTCCGTAAGTAACCCTACAAACACATGGAGTTTTTGTATAGCCTGGAATTTATTTTTGCTATTGGAAACTATAGAATCTACGAAATTAATTTTTTGTAACAAACTCCTGTAAAAATTATTTGAATGTGATTTTCTTATCAGAAAGTTCTGAAAATTTTTCCTTAGAAATTCCTTAAGGGTCTTGAAAACTATTTTCTCCGTTAGTACCCCTAGAAACACTTTAAATTTTTTGGAAAGCCCTGGAATTTATTTTCGCTTTTGAAAACTCCAGAAATTGGAAATTATTTTTTATGGAAGGAACTCCTGGAAATATATTTGAGTTAGTTTCTATTGGCAGAAACTTCTGAAAAATCCCGGAAGTTTTTGTCTTAAAAATTCCTGAAAAATGAAATTTATTTTTCTTCGTAAATATCCCTAGAAAACCCTGGATTTTTTTTAAAGTCCTGAAATTTATCTTGGCTATTGGAAACTCTGGAAGCTTGGAAATTGTTTTTATGGAATGAAAAGTTAATTGAATTTGTTTTTTTGTTGACAGAAATTTCTGTGTTATCCCGGAAATTTTTGCTCTAGAAATTCCTAAAATTGAAATTTATTGTTTTTCGTAAGTACCTCTAGAAACCACTGGAATTTTTTAGAAAGCCCCGGAATTTATTTTCTCCCAATCAAAATCCTGAAAAGCCCAGTAACTCTTTGAAACTCATGTTAAATTCTGGATTTATTCCTGGAAATTCATGGAAAATTCAGGTTCTTTATCGTTGAAAGGAAACTCACATCATGAACTTTTCCCTTTAGAAACTCTTTGGATACTTTGGTTTTTTTCTAGAAACTGAAACGTTCTAAGAATGACCCCTAGAAACTCCCAAAGATGTAATTTATGTTTTCCACGGTTATCCTTTTGGTTTGGGGATTTTTTTTTACTTTTCTCTTATTTTCTGAAATTTAAATGACGAAAACTTGACGTAGAATGTAACCGCAATCCAAAATCTCTTCCTACCTTCAACGAGTTCGTTGCTTTTTTACTACTTTTTCTTTAACAGAGTCGGTATCCCGAGAGCTAATATGGTACGAGGCCTCTCGTCAAGACCGCATGGTAACTGAAACTAATTTCAATATCACGTTGATACTACCTTGTTACATGAAATTTTAGCGATATTTTAAACAAGCGAATTGAGCGATTTTTTTTTAAATGTCTAAATTAAAATGCACAGAATTAGGCCTTATGCATATTTACGTCAAACACAACCAAACGTCGCTTTCGAAGCACGAAAGTGTGAATATTTTCATAAATCAAATCCCAAAGCGTCCACAAACGAAAATAATTCCTTCGTGAAACACGCAAAATGCTCACGACACACCTATTTCTTGAATACGAGGCTGGGGGGTGAAATTGGCTAGTTTGACGTAAACATGCATAAGGCCTATTTAATTGGGTGTAACATGAAATTTCCCTATCTGAACAGCTTCACACAATACATTTTAGTCATTTCAACTTCACAACTGAAATGGATTACTCGCTTGTATGAAAGTCCGCACTACCACGTGGACTATGCAGTTTCCACGTTTATAAAGAGACTGTGGAGTCCCGGACTAAAACGCAAACTTGACATAGTTCATGAGCATAATAATCCGCGCGACTGCTGCGCAGCTATTGCAGTAAGAAAAACTGTTAGTCGACCTGACTTACATTTCAAAATTTACAAAAAATCGCTAAATTTAAGAATCGCAAAGTACGGATATTTCAAACTCGGAAAATCAACATGTCTAAATTTCATGTAGTAAGATATACTGTATGATCTTGCAGAATGGTGTCCGAAAAGTTTGGTTTCTAACGTTTACAAATGGATGCCGTGCTTCTGATCCTGTGACTGTTTTATCATTTTGCTATCCCGCAGTCTATTTATGAAGTTCTATGCCTTGAAAATCATTAACGTAGAACAATTCAGATGCTTTATTTTTTTTGTTTCCCTAATGGTAATTAGCATCGATTAGTGAAATTTTGGCGACACTTTCATTTAGCGAGTTTAGCGATTTTTCAAAGAAATTGCTAATTTAAAATGTACCAACAATTACTAAGTGTCGCTAAATTTGAGTTAAATTGACAAGAATACGAAAGTCCGCCATCTTGTCCGTTTCACACTATCATGCTGTTTTACGGTAGCTTAAAACAGATGGATGTCTAAAAACATGTACACATTTCAGTCTGTTTGGCTTCACAACTGAAATGGGCTCTTCTCTCGTATTAAATTTCGCTTTCCCATAAAAACCACGCCGCTTTGAATCTTAGACTAAGTGAAAAGCTTGACAGAATTTACGAGGAAAATAATACAACTTGGAACTGAATACCTTAATTGTCCAAAAAGTTTGAGCTTGTAAAATCGATAAGATTAAGTGTTTCGCTAAATTTAACTGTCACTAAAAACTGTTTTTTTCAAAACCCTTTATGTAATAAGGTTTTGTAATCCCCAATTTTTTTCAAGTTGAAATGATAACACATACTATTAAATAGTTACTTACAAGTTCCTTTCCATAATTTTATCACTACTGCTCGTTTTCGTGGTCCGCGAAACTGAAATATTATAGAGGAAGAGCTTATAAGGTTTAAACAAGAAGCAAACGCTGACTAATAGTGTCATTCCATGTTATAGAACTTGATGACGAAGATGTTGCAGTGTTGGACCTGGTATCTCGTACTGGGGGGGACCTCACCAAGCCCAGGGGCATCACTGGCTCAGCGGCAGTAAGACCTGATGTAGACGACTTCACTAGAGATGGTAAGCTTTCACGGTATAGGAAATATGGTAAGTTGGTGTATGGTATACAAGTGATGGTAAGATGGTTCATGGTATACGAGAGATGGTAAGTTGGTGCATGGTATACGAGAGATGGTAAGTTGGTTCGTGGTATACGAGAGATGGTAAGTTGGTGCATAGTATGGGTTCATTAGGATTAACAATAATCCGGAAATTATGGGTTTTAAATTTGATCTTAGCAAAAACCATATGTTTAAGTATAAACGTGTAACGCAAGGTAGAAAAATCTAAGAGCTCCAAACACTTTTTGACCGTAAAACTCATCTTTAGGGATAAAAGCCTTGATGACCTTTTTTTGGAATATATATAAGAGCTATAAGGCATTTTTATCAAGCCTTTTACTGTTTATAACTTAAAGGAACTTTTTAATCGGAATTTTTAAGAACGTTTAGTAATAATAAACTATATTATACACAGAATTAAAGATTTCAAATCAAAAGTGTACACTTAATCGATTAATCAATTTGACTTGTACAATACAATCAAAGAGTCTTTTAAACATATTGACGCCAACATTTTTTGTTAAGATTAAACTTTGTAGTTAGGACTTAAATCTCTTAAATCTCCACAGTAGCTCTAGGCCTCATTAGAATTTCAGCTTTTAACTTTCATTATATTATGATATGCTACAGACAGCATTGACTTTATTATTACTATTGTTATTAACATCATTGTTGAGTATTATTACTTATTGTTGCTAGAGCTGTCCCGCATGATGACCGCACCCGCCAGTAACATATTAGATTCTAGAAACTCGCCTGGATGGCAGTCGTCTAACCCCGCAACCAGACAAGATAGAGTTTACGTGCAGTTCAGTACTAACACCAAACCGCCTAGCTCTGATCCCAATCTGAAGTACACAGACGAAACAGATGCGTATAATGTGGTCAGTACCCGTGGACACTTCACTGCCAACCCAACAGTGACGGGGCAACTCCCCTTCCTGGTTAATGGCGACATGACCACCACACCCGACAGACCACATAAGCACGCTGCGGGAAGATCACAGGACTTGGACCAAAGGGGGATAAAGTCTCGTGATCGAGTACCACCTGAAAGACCGTTGGAAAATGGAGCTCATAGAGACGAAGATGATGTGCCAAAAGATTGGGATGCCCAACCTAATCCCCTAGCTCGTTCATTTGGACTCTCGCCATCACAACGTAACCCAAAACGGTTGCAGGATGATTTTCCGACTAGAGAAAACTACGACGGCGGGAGGCAAAAAAGGGTGAGAATAGTTTTACTAAGAGTATGAGTATTGTGCTAGGCTGTTTTCTAGATGAGTTAAAGTTCAAATCCATTATGAACATCTAGAAAACAAGAATCAGCATGCATTAGAACAAAAAAACCTCATAACTGGGTGTCATTAGCCTTCCGAACATACCTCATGACTGTAACTGATCTCTCAGTTTCGGCTCAAATTACTATTCGATGTGTAATTCAAGTCATGAGAGGAAGAGTGTAGCTACAAAGTAGAAGTATCCGAGATCAATCAGGACGAATCTTCCTTTTAGTTCCATGAAGTTGTAGGAAGATATAAAGTTACCGGATACAAAAGTTTTCATGCACGAACCATTGCCTTAATCACGTAGGATGCAGTTTGTGACAAAGAAGATCCGAGGAGCGCAGCTCAGGAGATGGAAACACTTGCCAAGCTTCTTGATCTCGTGGATAAGTGAGTTGAATTGTGTTAAGGTGCCTTGTAATACCAAACTCTTTAATACCTTCAAAACACCGAAAGAATCCTGGTGTAGGCAGCTGATAGTTGTCCATACCAGGATAGACAAGGCCGGGATTTTAGTGAGCTGGTGAAATTTAGTATCCTCTCAGATTTCCTTCAACCAAATATCACTATTGTTGAGATCGAGGAATTGTTTTTGTCACGGGAGAAAAGCAATAGGACCCGAGGTCCTGAACCGTTTGCCGACGTTAGAGCAAAAGCAGCACCTTCTACACAATTATTTCTTTGAGACCTTTAGTGAAAGGAATCGAACTCGGGTCTCCCGCACGACAGACTGTCGCCAATCAGGCGGCGGTATCTGCAACATAATGTAACGATATTCTTGCGTTCATTTTTTCCCCTTTTGTTTATTTAAGGATCACACTTGAGTTGCCTGTCCTCCCTCCCTTCATTGAGCGTGAGCATTGACAAGGGCTAGCTATAACTGGACTTGGGACTTCTTGATCGAATATTACCTGGATTTTGTTTTCTAGATACTGGAATGGATCAAAATCGCTCCATAGAAACACCAAGTTTCAAGGCAAGTGTTTACGTAATCAGTGTATTAAATAGGGTTCGTACGGGCCCTGGAAATCCTGGAAAACCCTAGAAAATTTTTGAAGCTCAGGAAATCCCTGGAAACCCCTGGAAAAGCCCCGGAGTTTTTTCATTAAGCCCTGGAAAATTTCATAGAATCTTTTTGAAAAAAATAGATTTCCCAAATAAAGTATTGTTTTTCGTTTCAAGTAACAACTAAGACTTAAAACTTAATTTTTGCATGTCGTTTTTATATTAAGTCCAATAAATAGAAATTTTCATGACATTTATTACTAAAATGTTGTTTAAACAGGTGATTTTGAACGTTAATGTTTGCATTCTGGGTTTAAAAAGAACTGGAAAAGCCCTGAAAAAGAAAAATATAACCCGGGAAAACCCTGGATTTTTTAAGTTCTGAAGGTGTACGAACCCTGAGTAAACTAAATGTATACATTATGATTCGCATAGACAAAATGTATGAAGACACATTGTTGTTTTTCTTTCTAGGTTTAGCTAGGAATGTCTTAAGTGCCCTACATAATCAGCGGCCAGAGTGTGAAAGTATTATGCCGAATGGAGAAAACGAAGCCAACCTTGCTGAGCGCAGTGGAGATCTGCCTAGATTGCAAAATCAACTTGTTGAACAGCAGAAAGAGCTAGGGAGCGTCCGGGAAAAACTTAGGGAAAAAGAAGGAAAACTTGCTTCTCTTCAGCTGGCAAACCAAGAACTGGTAACCTATAAAGATTACATACGTGCTTTGATTGGCTGAGTCAGTGCGAAGCGCAGATGTTTTTTGATGCGAACGGTGCTGTTACGCAGTGTTTGGATTTCTTTACAAAGTTTTTGTCATGCTGCTTTGTACTGATTCATTAATGTACAGAACGGAAAAAATTAAACAAGTTTTCCTCTATGCAGTCTCGATTACATGTTAATTCAATGACAAGCTAAAAAATCCATCCGGGCGCTTGCATGTGCTGCATTTTTGGCGCGAACTTTTCCCGCCAGTTGGGAAGTGCGCCGGCTGTGTCATCAGTTGGATTTAGCGGCATCGTTTATCGTTTATTCGTTTGTGCGGAGGTTTTTTTTTCTAGTCTCAAATGCATATGTGACTATAATATTTGTCGCAACAATGTACTTAATATTTTCTTTCCTGTTATGACATCCTTTTTACAATACTTTAGTTGACAGTACACACTCGCTTGCAAGAACTGTTTTTGTTAGCTAAGCGAATATTTTTCCGTCTTTTTATTAATTTTACTGTGTCATTTATCCTAAAGCCTTGAAGCTAACGAATTGTCAGATGAAAGACAATAGTGAAAATAAAAAAAGTTTTGTTTACATATCATCTATCATTTACTTGCAACTTTTCCTGCCATTCATTCAAAGAGCAAAGTGTGATTACTTGAATTTACAGACATTTTGTAACATGTCTTACTACTTTTTCAAACGCACGTAACTGTCTTGGTATAATGTTATATTTTTTTGTTTTGTTTAAACTCTCGAAAGAAATAATAACGTTTTTTGCCGCACTGTTGTTTTTTGCCCAATGTTTGATAACTTGAACTTAAGCTTTTAATAACCGAATCTCTTTCCGCAGATCGCTTTGAAGCTAAGAACGAAGGAAATTCAGGAGGAAAATCACACCCTACGGTCCAAACTCGCATCCGTAGAGGCAGCAAACATGAATGTTTCTGAACAACAAAAACGTATAGGTTGGTGCTTAATCAAACGTCAGTCAATTCTTTTACGAGAACTGAGTCGCACCTGTGTGCCGCGCAAAGAACCTTTTGGTATTTCTACTTTTTCCCTACACAGCAGTGTTGAGCGATCATACATAGTTTCTATAACTTAAAATGTGGCACTCAACAAACGGATTGTACACCCCACCAGCCCCTCTCTATTTCCCCGGTTCCAGGAATCCCTTAGAAGAGCCCAGTCTGAATTGGATTAGAAAATCTTATGGGTTTATAAGCATGCCAAGTGAATATGTAAAATCAACTGAAAGCTGATAGATTTACATCCACCTCCGTAAGGTGTTTCCAGGAAAGGCTCACCAAACTCGTCCCCAGGGTCCCTCAGGGAACAAGATTGCGTTAGCCCTCGGTCAGAGCAAGTGTTTGTGCTCGTGCTAGGGAGTGTCTCATCATCAATTTCCATCATCTTGCAGGAGATTTTCAAAAGCAGAACAGTATTCTACAAGAACAAGTAAAATCCTTAAATCAGCAAGTTCAACAACAAAATAGTAACTTAACACAACTTCAGGAGCTAACAAACATGTTGCAGGAAAGCCACAGGTAAATAAATATTAAAAACTTTTTTGTCGACAGCGAGATCTCAGACCGAGGGAATGCGGTACGGATCAAGCGTAGTGAGTTTTGTACCACTAGACCGCGGTCTGAGATCCGTGGATTCATGATGATTCCAAAACGTCGGATGTATGCGTTAATTTTCTTTCTAATTTTAATTTCTAGATCTAGATTTTATTAAGGATTAATACGTTTTTTTTGAAAAAAATCTATAATACCGTAAACTCTCTAACTAGGGAGGGGAGGGGGGATTTGTTTTTAGCCCTTCCAGATTGGGGGGGGGGACTATTTGATAAATGTCAATAGCTGGATACCAAACAGGTTTGATAGTGACTGGCAACTGTGTTCCTCTGGCGTTAGAACCAGAATTATTCAAGAAGTAAACCAGATAAAACCGTTGACAAATTGTATTCGAGACTCAACAGCCTTATTTTTAGCTCCTTTGCCTTTGGGATTGGGGGAAGGGGCTTATTTAAAACTTGAGGCTGTAGACG
>JAOBAT010090271.1:0-17672 GCA_026413305.1 Hydrozoanthus tunicans
CTAGAAACAAAAAAATAGCTCGCTGCAGAGGGCATTTCTTCGGAAGAAAAAAATTGCAAAAGTTTTTCCTTGTCCCTTTATCATTGTATGGTATCTTTTAACCTTTTATTAAGAGTTCTTTTTATCAACTGTTTTTAAAACAGATTAACAGTAAAGCGTTTTTTCTTTGTTTTTTTATTCAGTTGGCTTGTCCGCCTAGTCAGCATTCTTTCTTTTTGAAAGGTTTTTGTTAGTATCAGCGCTAAATGCGAAAATCGGCTTGATCAAGTTGGTTACTCAAAGTATTTGCTTTTAGCATACTATATCTTCCCCTTCTTATCTTTAAAAGCCAGACAGTTTTTTAAATTTTCTTAAAGGCACGTGGCAGTAAACTTGTTTGCAACTAAGATTGTGATAGAATGGAACACTTTTAATCGATTGTTTCGTAAAAAGTTGGCGCGCGCGCTACCGTCAATCTTTTATAACAAAGCCGTTTTTTCGTTCAAATTTTCATTCTCAACTTTTTTAAAAGATTCAGAAAAGGGCCAAAAGGCTTTTCAATCTCGTTATTAGTCATTTTTAAGACCAAGAAGAAAAAACGTTACAAAAAAACGGAATAATTACAAAGTTTACGACAGAAAGCCGGAAACTAAAAACACAAAGTTAGCTCGCTGCAGAGGGCATTTCTTCGGAAGAAAAAACTTGCAAAAGTTTTTCCTTGTCCCTTTATCATTGTATGGTATCTTTTAACTTTTTATTAAGAGTTCTTTTTATCAACTGTTTTCGAAAAAGATTAGCGGTAAGGCGTTTATTCTTTGTTTTTTTTTAGTTGGCTTGTCCGCCTAGTCAGCAATCTTTTTTTTAAGGTTTTTGTTAGTATCAGCGCTAAATGCGAAAATCGGCTTGATCAAGTTTGTTACTCAAAGAATTTGTTTTTGGCATGCTCTTTCTTCCCCTTCTTATCCGTAAAAGGCAGAAAAAATTTTAAATTTTCTTAAAGGCGCGTGGCAGTAAACATTGTTTGCAACTAAGATTGTGACAGAATAGAACACTTTTAATCGATTTTTTCGTAAAAAGTTGGCGCGCACGCTACCGTCAAACTTTTATAACAAAGCCGTTTTTTCGTTCAAATTTTCATTTTCAACTTTTTTCAAAGATTCAGAAAATGGCCAAAAAGCTTTTCAAACTCGCTATTAGTCATTTTTAAGACCAAGAAGAAAAACACTTTACAATCAAACGGAATAATTACCAAGTTCTGGACAGAAAGCCGGAAACTAGAAACAAAAAGTTAGCTCGCTGCAGAGGGCATTTCTTCGGAAGAAAAAACTTGCAAAAGTTTTTCTTTGTTCGTTTATGAGTGTATGGTAACTTTTAACTTTTTATTAAGAGTTCTTTTTATCAACTGTTTTCAAAACAGATTTTAAAACAGTCAGTGGCGTAGCCAGGATCCAAACTTTTTGTAGGCCCAGGATCTGGCGACTCCCCCCACCCCCCTCCCCCCAACACAATTTTTATGAAAATATATGCAACAGTGGCAGGAAAGAGTATATCTAGAAAGGAGAGATTCGATGATCAATTGCCTGAATAAACTTTATTTCTCCATATATTCAACTGTGAGGTGTGACACGTTCTAGACCTCCTGTAGCACCAGCTGCATGAACTCACTGCATAAAATTGGTATGCTGAGCTAGTAACTTTTCCCAAATTATAATTTCAGCCGCTATACTTTGCTCGCACGTGCACGTTATATGTATAGATTACGTAGACAACTGTCTAGGGGCGCCTTGAACTGACTGTTTCAAACGTTAATAATTAGCCTTGTCGACTTAGGCCTTTCGTAATCGTCCAACTTCACAGTAAACGGAGGAGGTCGAACTTTATAGTTTCTTCCTTCGAGAAAAATTTTCTAGGTCAAAATAATTTGTAGGCCCGGGCCTACAGGCCTATGGGCTGGCTACGCCACTGACAGTAAAGCGTTTATTCTTTGTTTTTTATATAGTTGGCTTGTCCGCCTACTCAGCATTCTTTTCTTTTTGAAGGTTTTTGTTAGTATCAGCGCTAAATGCGAAATACGACTTGATCAAGTTTGTTACTCAAAGTATTTGTTTTTGGCATGCTATTTCTTTCCCTTCTTATTCGTAAATGGCAGAAAGTTTTTTGAATTTTCTTAAAAGCGCGTGGCAGTAAACTTGTTTGCAACTAAGATTGTGATAGGATAGAACACTTTTAATCGATTGTTTCGTAAAAAGTTGGCGCGCTACCGTCAAACTTTTTTAACAAAGCCGTTTTTCTCGGTCAAATTTTAATTGTCAACTTTTTTAACTGATTCAAAATGTGTAATGTTGTAATGTTGTATAGAAATTTTTTACTTTGTTTAAGGGTTTAGTTATAAACGGTTTTCAATACTGATTAATATGGAAGCGTTTTTCCTGCTTGTTCATTTAGTTTGCTTGCTCGGCTTGTCAGCAAGCTTTTCTTTGTTAAGACACTCTTGCTACCTTTTAAGTTGTGTTTTCATTTCTTCATCTTATCATCATTTTTAAAATTTAACAAACGAGTTTCTCAGAGGAAAATATGTAAAAAGTAGTCTATTTCATAACATCTCCTTCTTGTTTAGTCGAATGGAGGGTATTGGCTGCCTCGCCAGCTGCCTTTATAGTGCTCAAAGGTCGGACAGGAACATCTTTTGTCAATTTTCTCCAATTCTCGCCAATGTTTCACACAAACAGTTGACCCCGGAGGAAGCTGGCCACATATTAGCAAGGATCGGAACACGTTTTGCTACAGAATCTTGTTTTCCCTTCATTAAAACAACCTGCAGATGCCCTCACAGTTCCTGCCTTTAAAACTCCATTAAAAATAACATTACAAATACTAGTAGCAGCGGCTCGACATCGTATTCAAGTTTGATCGCGATCACAAATCTGTCTCGTTTAACACCGAAAACTTTTTTTCTACCATAGTTAGAAAAATTCTACATGTCGAGAAAACAAATTTTGGTGTTTCCGGAGTTTGAAAAAAGTAACAACAAGCTCATCCTTTCAAAACCAGCCATATCCAAAGCAAACACTTTTTCTTGTTTACATTTTTACAAAACCTCGGCCATTTTATATAGTTTAAATAGCCCGCCGCGCGCGCCCGCATTCCATGTTCGCCGACCGTAAGAGTACCGGTGTGCCCGAACATAGGGTTTTGCCTGCAAATACGTCTCAAAGTGTTGGCTGTAATGCAGGTCAGATTGGCATTTAAACTTTGATAACGGCCGGTGTCGCACACGGTTCATCAGAACCTCTGATCATAACTATAGCTTGCACTGATATTGTGGGGTACAGCTGATTCCTGTTAAACTTGTTGTCAATGTGTTTTTGTTTTAGGTTGTTGTGTTTCCCTATGTTCCAGTCGTGTAACTGTTTGGAAACGCGGGCATATGATGGCCTCGCAATGGGCGATAGACCTGTGACCTCTTTCAAGGTGAGAGCTGTCAGGGCCTTTACATAAAGTGTGACTGAGTGACCTGTCTCCGGACCTACTAACCAGCTGACACTATTATAAGGTGTTATCTCCAGGGCAACAGTGAACTTGCTGCAATATGGAATGGTTGAAGACTGTGGTGTTGCGCAGAGCATGCGCAATGGAGCAGACTTTAATTTAGTCCGGCATGAAATTTTCGTCTGTCAAAAAGGGGTCACTTTACCTATTAGTCCCCATCCAAAGAGAGTGCCATCGACCGTCCCCTCCTAGGTTGAACCCGACAGTTCAGTAGTTAAGTGGCCTTTAGTGCAGCCTAACAATTCATGTAGTCAAAGGTTGCCCAAACGATTTTGTTTGTTTTATTTTGTTCCTATCAGTAGGCATTATTCTCGTATTATATACTGGGTTACCGGTGTGCCCTAATATAACGTCATTGTCTGCAAATTCGTCTCAATGTGTTAGCTATAACGCAGGTCAGATTGGCCTTTAAACCATGAAAATGGCCTGTGTCGCACACGGCTCATCGGAGCTATAGCTTGCATAGTTACTGTGGGGTACAGTGCAATATGCATGCATCAATGGCAACAGTGAATTTGCTCCAATATGCAACGACCGACGAAATGTTGAAAAGTTCAGGGATAGAAATAAATTCCCGACAAGTTCGTACATGTCGCCAAGACTGGACCAACATTAGACGCGAAATGAACAAGCGTTCGTGCCCCATTTCGGGGGGAAACTCCAAAACGTTACACAAACGGGTTATTCCAAAGTGGTTCCACCCTGTTTTTGACAGCGTTGGCGAAAAGTTGGAATATTATAGCCAATAGGCCAGGAGTTCGCTGGTGCGACCGGTGCTGACACGTCGCTGACGAAGAGTTTGTCCATCACCCTTTATGTATTTCTCCTCACAAGAGAGCGAAAAGCAGGTGTGAAATTCCATTCATTCTATTAAATAAGGCATGATTGTTTTAAAAATTCATCTTCGCTTCAAATATCGTATATTGTAAACGCATGAAATTTTTTAGCTTTTATCGTAAAAAAAGACCAAACAAAAATGAAGTTTTTACCGCGCTCTCTCGAACTTACATTTTCGGCAATTTCTGCGACTGTAATCTGTATGTATCATGTTTTTTTGTGTACAAATTGCTCTTCTTCACTCTTCTTCACAAATTGGTCCAAGTTTTCTTTGACGAGTTTAATTTGCTCGTGTGGACAGAGAAAATAATCAATTATAAACTTTTCAAGCTTACTGGTTCAAAAACAAGAAAGCTGGTCAACTTGTCAAATAAAACTTCAAAACTTGCTCGTGTGGACGCGAACCATACACGACAGACAGGATAAAAAAAAAACGGTACGCATGCGCACTACAGGTTTTGCTGCTTAGACGTATTTTCTGTTGCAGATACCTGAAACACACAAAACCTCTCGTAAGACAACAGGCTCTAGCCTTTAGAGCTTGAACGTTGTTGACTTTCCCGAAACACTTCTCGTCAGAACTCCGAAACAAGGAGCAAAAAAACAAATATTTTCAGAAGCCATGTGCAAAAAAAAAGACTCGTAGGGAAAACCCCTATTAAAAACAACAGCTGCAGCCCCCGAATGGTTTCTTGAAGAGCGGGAAAGCATCGACGCGTAACCCTTTTTTCGCGCCAGTTTTGACGACGATACTCCACAACCGATAAATATGACACTGCTACAGTTTGGCGTTGGCAGAAGCAAATGGAGGATAAAAAGTGTTGAAACCTTGCCTGAGACATGGAATAAGTATTGACCGTAGTTTGCCCTGAGAAACAAATATTTGTTAGCTGTATCACAGTTGGCATCTACCGGATCCTCTTTACTTCGTGAAGGTATCTACAGTTCGTGCCGGAACACTTTACTTTGAAGTCGTCTTAGACTTAAAAAACTTCATGTGAACCATAAAAAATACTATATCTCAATTTCTTTATTACAACACAGAGAAAGTTTTGACAAAATATCGAGTTTATCTATTTGCGTATGTGCTTAACTTTTACAGTTTGCCAACTAGTTTGTTCGCTTAACAGAAACATATGGAGGCCCGTTCTGGTCAAAACTCTCTTGATTTATTTTTCCTGTTACAGAAATAGCAAAACGATTTTTATAATTAATTATATTGTAAGTCACAAATATTCACTTGTCCTTCTGGAGTTTTTTTTTTTTAGTTGTACGCATTATTTTTTCTATGTCATAATTATTTATACCTAGTCATCGAATTAATTTTTCGTGTTTGAATCAATTTTATGTGTTCCATAACTATTTATGTGTCGCCCGCAAATTATTTTTTCAAACGCGAATTAGTTTTATATGTTCCATAATTAGTAACGCGTCATCCGTGAATTATTTTTCCAAATGCAAATTATTTTTGTGTTTCATAATTATTTTTAGATGTACGAATTAATTTTGGATCAAATGAGACGTTCCCAGAATCCTACACGGTGCGCTGGAGAGTGTCACATGGCAACACGGCGGATAAGTCGATAGTTGAACAAGTTCGTTCCATTGCGGGAAATGCGATCGGAAGTATAAACAGGCTCACTTCGTTAGTTTGTTGACCACCTGTCCCGTGTTAAACAACAGTAGCGACTAGCTTTAACACAACTGTCTTTTACCCGATAGCATTCGCCATGCTTGTCCCATGCAACACATTTTACACGTATAACCGCTGACCCTAAGCACCCAATCAACATCCCCCCTTTTCAAAGAAACTATTAATATCTTGATATGTTTCGTAAGAGAGAAAAAACACTAACAGCTGATAACAGAAACAGTAAAACTAAAGGGAAAAAAACCACAGTTTGATTGGCAATGCCCAGAACTAGCTATTTTACAGTCAAAGGTCTAGCTTTTTAGGTGGTTGAATCAGTCGACTGTATCGAGATGTCTTCACTGGAGTCTGGGTTTGTGGTGGCATATTCATAGCTATGCTATCTGCGGTATCCACTGGAATTTCTGTGTTGGTGTGTTCAGCTGTTGGAGGTGTCCCTTGTTCAGCTGAGGAGCAGTTATCTGACATCAAAGTCGTATCAAGTCTTAAGTGGGTTCTGTTCCGCCGGACCAATCCATTTCGCGTTTTGACAACATACGATCGTGGTGTTATCTCCTTTACAACTTCACCATGTTTCCACTTTTCACCGCGATTTTGGTCGCCTGGCTTACTGTACACGAATTGTCCAGGCACCAGTGGCACTTGTTCCTTACTGGCAGTTTTGTCATAATACGCTTTGGCTTTAGCTCTTCTGTTTAGATGTTCATCATGCACAACTGTTACTGGCGGCACCGACTGGCATAACAATAACTCTGAGGTTGGCAGCACTGACTTTGTTCGACGGCAAAGAAACCGTTGTGCTGGAGAGTAGGTCATACCTTGAGGTGGTGTATTTCTATGCTCTAGAAGACCAGTTATAGCAAATCAGACTTCTTCAACATCTTCTTAGCTTCTTTTACAGCAGACTCGGCTTTACCTGTGGCTCTCGCATAATACGGTGATCGGGTGATCAATTGAAAATCATAGGCCTTGGCGAAACTTGTGAACTCTTGAGAGACGTACTGAGGACCATTGTCTGTCAGGAATTTATCTGGAACACCGTAGCGTGCAAAGTGCGCCTTTGTGACCGATATAACATGTCTAGCAGTGGTGTCGTCGTTCAACAGGTCAACTTCAAACCAGTCACTGTAGTGGTCCACTGCTACAGCATACCACCGCCCTCCTTGCTTAAACAGATCTTGTGATATAAACTTCCATGGTCCTTGTGGAATTTCATGAGACAACATGGGTTCTTTCGGTAGATTTGTACTATAGCTAGCACGCACACAGCAATTAGCACTTACTTGGAGAATTGCTGCAGCCATTCCAGGCCAGTACATTACCTCACGTGCTCGGCGCACCATACTTTCACCTCCCTGGTGTCCTTGGTGGAGTTTTGTTAACATAGAAGACTGTAACTTCAACGGTATGACTACTTTATAGGACTTGTACAGCATCCCATGGTACACTGCTAATTCATCCCGCAATGGGTAATAATGGCGGAGTGCTGTGGGAACATGGGATTTGTCGCCAGGCCACCCACGGGCCACAAACTCACACAGGGCAGACAGCACAGGGTCAGCTCTTGTTGCTGCTTTAATTCTTTCCAGCGTACTTGGACGCATTTCAGGTGAATTCAGCTCTAGGGTTTCAAGTTCTGCTCTGAATAAATCATAGATGTTTCCTGTGCAGCACTGAAATACTTGCTCTTGTGAATCAGAGGGTGTATGCTGACTTAGGGCAGCTCTCGACAGAGTATCTGCCAAGTACATGTACTTGCCCCGCTTGTACACTACCGTGAACTTGAATGGTTGAAGTTCAAGCATCATACGTTGCAACCGCTTTGGCGCTTTACCTAAAGGCTTCTTAAAGATAGTTTCTAAGGGTTGGTGCTCGGAGTGTACCATAATATCTTGCTTCCCATAGAGGTACTGGTAGAACTTGGTACATGCAACTTTGATTGCCAAACATTCCTTTTCAATAGCATAGTTGATTTCAGTCGCCGACAAAGTGGAACTTGTAAATGCCACGGGCCGCCCCTCTTGTAATAATGCATCAACTTGTAACACACAGGGTTTGTTCACGTCAAAAAACTTCAAAGTTGTGGCATTAGCAATTAAAGCTTTGGCTTTTTTAAAAGCTTCATCATGCTGCGAAGACCACGACCAAATGGCATGGACGTGTGTCAGTTCTGTAAGTGGCTTCACAGTTTCTGCAAGATTTGATGTGAAGCGAGACAGATAGTTGCACATACCTAGAAACCGCTGAACCCCTTTAACATCTCGAGGTGGGCTCATTTCAACTATAGCTTGGACACGATCAGGATGTGGAGAAATTCCATTACTGTTGATGAGGTGTCCCATCCAGGTCACTTGCTTGACTTTGAACTGAAATTTCTTGGGGTTTAATTTGAGGTTGACTTCCCTGCAACGTAACATTAAGTTCCATAAGTGTTTATCATGCTCTTTCTCTGCCTCCTCCATCGTTTCTCCACTTCCAAAAACTAAGATATCATCTGCCTTGTTTACAACACCTTCCAAGCCCTCTAGCACTTCATGCTGTCTTCGTTGATACTCTTCGGGCCCTAAACTTACACCAAATGGCATGCGGAGCCAGCGATACCGTCCAATTGGTGTGTGCATAGTTGTCAAATTGAGGAGCTCTCGTCTAACACAATGTTGGTAAAACCTTTGTAAACATCCACACATGAAAATATTTTGGCATTGTTCAACTTTGGCAGGAGTTCATCAACAGTTGGAATAGGGTATTTTGGGGCCTCAATGGCTTCATTGATGGTCTGGCTGGGGTCTATACACACCCGGATACTACCATCAGGTTTTTCTCTATAGACACTATTAGAGATCCACGCTGTTGGTTCACTAACTTTCTTTAATATACCCTGCTTTTCCAAGTCTCTTATTGCCTCTACTACTTTTGCCTCTTTGGCAACAGGGCACCGATGGGGATGAGCTTGAACGGGGGTCACGTTGGAGTTCATGGAGATGTGCAAGGGTGGGCCCAAAGTTCCTAACCCTGTGTGAACATCTTGAAAAACATCTAGGACTATGTCCTTGGTCAGCTTTCCCCATGGAACAGAGTGTGGGGAACATTAAGCTGGTTGATATTGCTCACTACTGGCTTAAGGCCCCTCTCAATAACTGCTACATCATTTCTTTTACTTTCATTCTCGTGACTCAAAATGACAGGAGTCGTACCACTGGGTAAGTTCGACTCACCTATTTTGCTGCCCCGTTGGGAATTCGACACAATTTGGCACACTGCTATATTCTCATCGACTGGGACACAAGGAGCTGATGACAGGGTGCTCTCCTTTATGTCAATCAAACCCAGCTTAACACAGTCTGATCCACTTAAAAGGGGTGGTTGTGATCCTATTGCTTCTTTGCTTAACAGTATGAAACTGTCCTTGTGCTTCACAGACTAACTCAACTTGCCCCACGGGTGTGATAATACCTCCTCCATAGGTACGTAGAGTAGCACGAGATGGCCGGATCAATGAGCTGACATCAAATCCAGCAGGACACATATTCCAAAGATCATTTACTGCCAGAGTGTTGGTCGTTGAGGCTGTGTCCAATTGAAATGTTTTCCAAACAAAAACATTATTTGCAGCTGATAATTTAAGTGCAGCAAAGAATTTTTTCCCCTTCCATGTTGAGGCAATTCTCACAGAGTGAGTGTCAACGGTAAACAAATCATGTACGTTTGGCTGCTCACAAGATTCAGACTCATCCACAGCATTCACATTCTGAGGTTTGCTCATACATTTCTTGGCAACGTGCCCTTCTTTGCCACAATTTCTACACACATATTTCAATAAAACTGCGCGGCATTTTTCTCGAGGGTGACTTGGCTTGGCACCACAATAATTACATTCGTTTTTGGGCAATCCTTTGCTCGGGTTCAGTCACTTTGATACTGACGACTCTTTCCCTTTACACGGGCGGTTTTTTCGGTCCAGCTAACTTGCTCTTGATCTCCCCGAGCTTGTCTCATCAATCGCTTTGCCTCCGTTGAGGATTCGTAGTTCTTGGCTATTTCAACAACAGTGCGAAACGCCACAATTTTTCCTTCCTTATCTCGATGACCGTTAGTATTTAGTTTCCCTTGTAAAGCTTCATCTACTAACCCTGCAATAAACCTGTCACGACAGGCTTGATCCTCAAAATCTCCATATTCACAATATTTAATTAGATCGCTCGACGACTCGGCATTCCCACGAACTAATTGACTCTCTTTCTGCTTGAAACATGCGACCCATTTTTGTTCGCTCAGCTTGAACACTAACGCTGCCGCCAAATCGCTCAGTGAGAGCATGTAGGACTTTCACTGGTGTATTAGCATCGCCTCCGATAAACCAAGTGTCTTGTTACTTGAGTTTACCAGCCTTTTCATCTTTGGTGGCAATGTTGCTCGCAATGCACTCATACATACTTTTTCCACTGAGCCGCTCCGTCCTCGCTTTCCGTGTCAACCAACCCATCACGGTACAGTAGTCAATATAGTCTAAAATAAAACACTCTAAAGATTCTCTTTCGTCTAGCCCCTCTTGCATTTGAGGAACTGGAAAACCGCCCAGTGCCATAATGAAAACAAATCTGACAACAAAATGGCGGGAACTGAAGACTGAAATCGATCAAAATCTCTGACAACTCTACATATTACGATACAGGTGAAACACAGCAATCACACTGTACACTTATAACCGCTGACCCTAAGCACCCAATCAACAAGTTGAGCAGGCTGGAACAGTAGCTAATATTAATAATGCACATTCAGCAGATCGATCAAGATCTGAAATTCCTTTGGATCGCACGATGCCAACCAGTAGTCCTTACTCAGAATTACAAAGAAGATTCCCAACTGTTTCAAGAGCGAGGGCAAATAGAGACGGGCTATAGGTACAGGTGCTTTTTTGTTCCGCTTTTTGTGATAACAAAGGTCTCAAGCCATGATCAAAATACTTTTCTTTCATGGATTTCAATCGCATTTTCCGCAATGGGACTTGTTCAACAAATGAACTATCGACTTATCCGCCATGTTGCCATGTGACACTCGCCAGCGCATTGCGTAGGACTCTGGGAACATCTCATTTGATCCAAAATTAATTCATACATCTAAAAATAATTATGGAACACATAAAATTAATTCGCGTTTGAAAATATAATTTATGGACGACATATAAATCATTATTTGACACATAAAATTAATTCAAACACGAAAAATTAATTCGAAGACTAGGTATAAATAATTGTGACACAGAAAAATAATGCGTACAAGTAAAAAAAAATCTAGAAGGACTAATAAATATTTGTGAAATACGATAAAAATAATTATAAAAATCGTTTTGTTATTTCTGTAACAGGAAAAATAAATCAAGAGAGTTTTGACCAGAACGGGCCTCCATATTACAAATGTTCTCAGTAATAAGTCATCTTCTGTGTTTTTTATGCTTGATTGGTTGTCAATACTTTCTTTGGTTTTGGTTGTGTTCCAGAGTATGTAATTGTTTTCAGACTTCAAAGTGTTCTCTGAAAACCCATACAATTGCTTAAACTGTCACTGTCATTGTTTGAATGACAAAATTGGTTAATTTAGTTAATGTCCCTCAAAATATTAAACTTATAATATATATATATTTTCCAGTGTGTTATGATTTTCATCAAAAGACCAAAGATGTAATACCAGGTTAAAGCCAATCAGCAGTGTTTTTTAATCTGTAATAAACCAGGGTATTTTAAGCATCAAAAGTTATGTAATTTTATGCTATAGAAATTTTCAAAAGAGGTCAAAATTTATTTTGAAAATTGAAAAAAAAAGTTGTTTACCATGTTTTCTGTGGTGCCAGATGCCTTCTGACTGAGGAAACCTATAGTATGGTCTCAGCAGGATTGTCACCAATAATATCCGTCAATCTAGCTTTTAGATCCTGGTTGTTTTTGTCTACTATCTTGTGGCAATCGTTCGTTCTAAGTTCTAAGCATTCAGCAAGGATTCTTCGCTTTGTTCGCTCTGACGCGGTTTTAAACTCTGCTTTTGGACGGCCTCGTGATTGTAAATTTACAGTATTGGCTTGAGCTTGGTTGTTGACATACATTTGACACATTCTGTGAATTTTTACATAACAGCCTTTGCAACAGAGTCCACCCTGATTTGCAATACCCAGAGTAGTAATGTGCTGTTTGTCGGTTTCGTTAACTTGGTAAAATCTCCGAGGGAGAGCTTGAAGCCTTGCCTTTGACTTCGGTGTTGTGCAGGTAGTTACGGAACACTGACTTTTCACTGCATTTCTGCAGCTGAGACACAAACACCCCATTCTGTGTGGCCGCGAGTCTTACAAACTCACCGACGTTTTACACAACAAGCAAACCGTGTTCATATTTTCAAACTTTCAAAAAATAAAAACAACTCGAAAACTAAAATTTTCAATACGAACTAACAAAGCTGTTTCAACGATTACAAGAACATGAAAAACGGTCTCAATTTGATTATTTTTTCGTTTGAAGTTCAGGTCTCAAAGGTAACGTGTTTCATGAAAACTGCAACAAATTTAAAGGTAAGCGATGTATCAATAAAGAGGCAGAATGGCTGCAACCTGATCAATTGACAGTCAAAATTATTCATGACATTGCATCAACAACTCAATATATAAGCAACAATAAAAACCACACAAATTTCTAAAAATCTTTATTGAGGTTGAAACTAAGTTGTTCTGTTACAACAACAGTCGATTACCGATTACCTTTCATTCGCCCTTTGCTCAGTTAGTCAGTGTGCTCAGGTCTCTCAGACTAAGATTATAGTTTTGCCGAAAATTAATAGTTCCTACTGTTTTTCAAAATCTTGGAAAAAGATGCGATATCCCTACTTTGAAACAATCTTTATCTTCTCGTGATTTCGATGTTTCCCAACAAGCATAAGCATGAAAAGTTGGAAAGAAACGGCCAACTCTACTCATACGCGAGGATCCAAGATGGTTGCCATGTCGAAAATGCAAGGAATGGGCGCGCAAAGCATTGTTGGATTTTTGACCGCTGATCATTTTCAAGTTTTAAAAAAATCTGTATGCAGGTTGTTGAACACTTTCGACTCATTAGACTACCGCCATTTTATTTTCGTTGATACGGCCAACAGAACGTTATTTACCATCTCTCCATCTAGCCACGACCGAACGTTTGCTTACCATTCTCGTCCCAAGAGCCCAGAGAATCGACTCTCGTCCCAGTCTTTCTTTTTAAAATGGTTTCTTTGACCGATGAGAGGTCTCGGTCCTACCTACCTTGGGTGGAATCCTGTGCCGACTACTCTCGTGACTTCACTAATCACGATATCACGACTTTTGGAGAAGAAGTGAACGGTTTCACTGATTTAGCCGCTCTTAGGATAGCAGTATGGCTCCGAGCAGAGGGTTAGAGTGAGTGAATCGTCATTGTCAATAACTTCAGCCGTGTCATTTTTGTCTGTTAAATCAGAATGGGTTTTGTCGGTTTACTCTGAATGCAATACAAAATTTTTTCAGAATTAATCAATATTCTTATGAATGCAATTTAACTTTTTCGTTTTGTTTGTAGCTTTGGAGAACGAATATTTTTTCTGTATGATCACGAGGCCGTTCAGAAAGAATCAGATCCTCCCGAAAATGCGATCCTGTATTTTTATCCATCTTCGGTAAATATTGTTTGGTACCATAGGTAGATTAAGAAAATAATTCAACAGTTGAATCTTGTCAAAGATGTAGATAGCTTCATGGAATGTAAAAGAAGTACACTGTAGTAATAGTTGTTTGAATCTAGATTGGAAGAAACGTTTGTTGGTTTCCCTTTCTGCAATAGGGGGTTGGTAGTTTTTTGGCCGTTGCTACACACCGCCTGGTTAGTCCCCTAGTTGGTAAGGCTGCATTCATTATGTATGCTACAGGGGGGGAAGGCAGAGGATTTTAGGGGGGGTTTCAAATTTTTAGGGTCAAAAAGGGGGGTCTGAAAATTTTTAATGACTCCAGGGGGTGCCAATTTTTTTAAGATCATTCTGTCTAGCTTGTGTAATATTTTTTATTAAAGTGAAAAGAATTTTTACAGTAGCTTCTGTCAAGGATTGTAAGCAACGATGGCACCTCTCTCTCTATTAATTACCTATTTGAGGTCCTCTTTTTCCATGAAGTGAGCCTAGCTGTAGAAGCATTTTTTGATGAAGTATTTAGGAGTATTTAAGGTAAACCATCTAAATGGGGACATTTAATAAATACAACCTCATTTTTAGCAGACAGTCCAGTGCAACTTTATTAAATCATTGAATGCAAAACATAACAATGTAATTCAGTGAGGATCAAGGTATTTCTAAAGAGAGGTGCTCAGTTTTCTGAAATATGAACAACAGATGTGCACTAAAGTGCTCCATGTATTTTCTGTACAATATCAGTTCGAAAGGGTGTCCCTAGTGCAATTCCTGCTAAATCTGTTACTTGTCATGACAGCAGTAATTAAGTCAGGTAAAAACAGTGAACAATAGGACTATAAAAATAGAACCTAAGTATCATTATTTACAACATTGTCACTCCCATCATTGTCACTCCCATATTCTTTGTCATCATCCTCATCATTGTCAAAATCATTATTGACATCCTCATCATCATCATCCTCATTATTGTCACCAGAATCATCATTGTCACCAGCAACATTGTCATCCTCGTTATCATCATTATCATTATCCTCCCCATCATGCACTGCAACATCTGCATGCTTTGATTTTAGCCTCTGAATAGTAGAATAGTGTCAACGAGAGTGACAGTGAAACGGAGGTCCCTGTTAATAATTCCCCTGCTACTACTCGCGCATGAGCTGGCAGGGTATCTATACCTAGTTCGCACTAAGCAGACTGGCTGGCATAGTTATGACATAAACAGTTGATCGAGGCAATCTCAATGTTCTTATTAACATGGCTCTTGAGATTTGAAATATAAGTAGTGTACTAATACAGATATATATTTTGTTGTTTCTTGTGAGGGAGAGGGGTACTCAATTTTTGACTAATTGCCAGAGGGGAATGTAAAAATTTGTGGGGACCGTGGGGGGGATGGCAAAAAAATGAGCTGCTGAAAAAAAATTCCTCTACCCCCCCTGTAGCAAACATAATAAATGCAGGCTCAGGCGGCAGTCTGTCGTGCGGGAGGCACGGGTTCAACTCCCGGTGCCGGATCTTCACTCAGGATCTTAAAAGAACTGAGGGGAATTTGCTGACTTTGCCCTAACATCTGCAAACAGCTAGAACTTCGCGTCTTCTTGGGTAATGATGTGTTAAACTGTAGGCCAAGTATGTCAATCTCCTGTTTTCTTCTTCTACTAACTGAGGGCAACTCTTATGAATATAGTTGTGAGCTGTGTATAGCGGACTATCGTATCTAAGTCCCTCAATGCCAGAGTTAGTTGTAAATCATGGTTAAGCACCTTTGAGCATCTACCTATGGAAAAGTATGGAGGCCCGTTCTGGTCAAAACTCTCTTGATTTATTTTTCCTGTTACAGAAATAACAAAACGATTTTTATAATTATTTTTATTTTAAGTCACAAATATTTATTTGTTTTTCTAGAGTTTTTTTTTTAGTTGTGCGGATTATTTTTTCTATGTCATAAATATTTATACCTAGTCATTGAATTAATTTTTCGTGTTTGAATTAATTTTATGTGTTCCATAATTATTTATGTGTTGCCCGCAAATTAGTTTTTCAAACGTGAATTAGTTTTATATGTTCCATAATTATTAACGCATCATCCGTGAATTATTTTTCCAAATGCAAATTATTTTTGTGTTTCATAATTAATTTTGGATCAAATGAGATGTTCCCAGAATCCTACGCGGTGTGCTGGAGAGTGTCACATAGCAACACGGCGGATAAGTAAACATGGCGGATAAGTCGATAGTTGAACAAGTTCGTTCCAATGCGGGAAATGTGATCGGAAGTATAAACAAGCTCACTTCATTAGTTGAGCAGGCTGGAACAGTAGCTAATATTAATAATGCACATTCAGCAGATCGATCAAGATCTGAAATTCCTTTGGATCGCACGATGCCAACCAGTAGTCCTTACTCAGAATTACAAAGAAGATTCCCAACTTTTTCAATAGCGAGGGCAAATAGAGACGGGCTGTAGGTACAGGTGCTTTTTTGTTCCGCTTTTTGTGATTACAAAGGTCTTAAGCCATGATCAAAATACTTTTCTTTCATGGATTTCAATCGCATTTTCCGCAATGGAACTTGTTCAACAAATGAACTATCGACTTATCCGCCATGTTGCCATGTGACACTCGCCAGCGCATTGCGTAGGACTCTGGGAACATCTCATTTGATCCAAAATTAATTCATACATCTAAAAATAATTATGGAACACAAAAACAATTTGCATTTGAAAAAATAATTGACGGATGACGTTTTAATAATTATGGAACACATAAAATTAATTCGCGTTTGAAAAAATAATTTACAGACGACATATAAATCATTATTTGACACATAAAATTAATTCAACCACGAAAAATTAATTCGAAGACTAGGTATAAATAATTATGACACAGAAAAATAATGCGTACAAGTAAAAAGAAAATCTAGAAGGACAAATAAATATTTGTGAAATACGATAAAAATAATTATAAAAATCGTTTTTTTATTATTTCTGTAACAGGAAAAATAAATCAAGAGAGTTTTGACCAGAACGAGCCTCCATAGAAAAGGCACTATATAAATGCTAAACTTTTTTTCTACCTTGGGGGAGAGGGGGCTGGGGGATTCTGGAAAATATTAGAGCAATCTGATGAGGGATTCCCATAGTACCCCCTTACTGAAACCAGTCTTTCTTGTGCTATATAATACCAAGAGGAAATAGGGACTACCTCAATCAGCTGTGTTGGCAAGTTAAGGTTGTTATTGCTGAGTTTCACTTGACATCGTAGCAGCCAGTTGGTGCCCTTGGATAAAAGAACTTTGCTTAGGAGATCAACACAGCCACTTTGTTTTTTTTGTTTCTTTGTGTCTCAAGGGAATGAATGAAATCCTAGAATTGACTATTGTATTTTTTTAAGTCACTGAGTTTCAAATCTTATTTAGCTGATCCACCTCAATTGGCTCATCTATGGCCTGCAGACCAATCTTTTAAATAAAAAAAATTGTAGTTTGTAAATAAAGTCAAGTCAAGTCTATCACACAATCACATGTGTATTTTATGTTGTTTACAGTAAAACTATTGACTACAGAAGTAAATGAAAAACTTATAAGGTTAAAAGTAAAATGTTTGTTGATCTGAACCATGTGCAGGTCTCAGTGGATGATCAAGTTTCCTTCTGCGGCCAACTAATTGGCATGGTGCATTTTACACATTCTTTTCTTGGTACAAAACCATCGCTTTACAAGTTGAGGGGAGAGAAAGTAGCTACACAACACTCAGGAAGATATTCTTTTGTAAGTTTAGAATTTTGTTTCTTCACTTGATATTAATTTAGGTCAAGTCCAAGACTTTTGGCAACTCCTTTCTGCCAAGGACAGTAAGGCTTCTATGAAAATTCTTAACTAACACTAAAAAGGTGTTACTTATTATAAGGAGTTTTGCATTTTTTCATCATTTTCACAAGCGTGCAAAATGTACACTTTTTCTGACACCCTCTCTCGGGGGG
>JAOBAT010090282.1:0-17672 GCA_026413305.1 Hydrozoanthus tunicans
GGTGGGGAAATAGTGTAAAGGCTTTATGTGAGAAATATGATATGGGCGCGGAATCCGCTGGCTTTCTAAGGACTACAAACTTACTCCTTCATATTTCTGAAATGCGACTTCAGTTAAACCTTTTATTCTCTATGGTACTGAAAACAAAAGCTAAAAAGAAGAAAAATTAAATTTGACAGTCATGCCCCTAAAACCTGGTAGGTTGTTTATCTGTACACTTTTAAAGAAATACGCCTCCAGTTGTTTCTCTTTGTTCAACTGATAGCTGTTTTATATAAAATTTTTGCTAAGACTTCCTGTGTGGCTCCTCGCTGAAACTGAAACATAAGGATACGCAAAACGTTTTGTTTTTAATTGAAATTTTTGCTGTATGTATTCCAGTTCAGTTCATTGACGTTTTTGCCCAGGAGTTTGAGAGCTTAGCTTTTTTATACGTGTGTGTCAAAGCTCAGATAATATATGAATACTCATTGACAATTGATTCTCTGATGATAACCTTTATGTCAAAACGGCTTTTAATTTTTTTATAACATTTTTTTGCTTTTTAACTATTTTACTATTGCTAATGTTACAGCGTTTTTGCTGAGAAAGCTGACAAGACTTTGCTGCAAAAACTTTTGACTTTGAGCCAAAATTATTTTATTTCTCTGTTCTCTTTAGTGATGAGCAACAAAGGACTAACATGCGAGACATAACATAAGAAAATATTTACTTCGGGTCCTTAAACAAGAAAGATTTTGCTTTTTACTCAAAGCACTTTAAGTGATGGGGCGTTTACTACAAGGGACTAAATACTTAAACACTGATATTTGAAGTAATCTCTTACGAAATCAACAAACAAGCGATACAGAAATAAATTTTAATTTTAGGATCTTTAAATGACAGTTGAAATTAAGAAGAATGTCCTTCACCTAGACGTCTGAAATATGGACCCCCAAGCATTGTAATCCCCATGTGTGGGTCAATATACCCGCATATTCATATTCATTTCAGCTTGAAAAATCAAGCATTGTTCTCTCTAGATCCTGTGGCAGTAGATTGAAGATTGCTTTAAGCTCTCAAAACGCCTCATTGTTCATATTTTTTTTTACTTTTAATATGAATTGTATCGGCATATAAGTTACAATATTGATGTAGCATATACACATCTACGTTTATTTATTTTTTTGCTATATCTATCAATTCTGATGCCCTGTGTCAAATATACTCGCTTGATTTGAATCATGCTTTCTGTGTAAAAGGCACCGCCAAATCACTTGGTTTCCTTCCTATACTGATCAACAGTGTGATAATCTTTTTGTAAAACATATATAGTCTTCTATTCTTTGTTTTATTTCGGTTACAGACATAACAATTTCAGTTCCTTCAAAACGCATCCAAAACAAATATTCGTTGTACAGGTGCGGTTTTTATTCCATTATACAAACATCCCAACCGACCTTCGTCCTAACCGAATTCGTTCAACTATAGTGCAATTGATAGAGTGGTTCTTCAATGCCATAGTGAACAATATTTTAAGGTATGCTGTTTCACTTATGAAGGATACAAGAACTAGTACATTTTTTGTCATACGGCACACTGGGAAATGATTCAGAGAGCAGTACAGTTGTTCTTTTAGAGTTTCTTTAAAGCGATAGGGGTACACTACAATTCTACTCGCACATTTCATCAAACAGCCAATACACGTACGCGGTTACATATATCATGAACGCAAAACGTATAGCCGTACTTAATCATACATGTAACTAATTTACTCGAGCAAGTGAACATACATGTACACATATATATCATATACTTGAGCGTTGTAAGACCCACCGTCAACCAACGCCTTGTCCAGCCAAAGGGATTCTCAGATTCTCAGACCTTTACCAGTTACTAATACATTTTGGGTTGACTGAGTTACTGGAAGGAGCAACCTATGACTGTATATAGTTATATACATTTTGCCGTACACGTACAGTTGTCAGCGGCGCAGTGGCCGAGCGGTTAGCGTGTTCGACTCGTAATCCTAGGGTCGCGAGCTCGAAGTCCCCTTCGATGTCTGCCATCCGGGACCTACGGTTTAACGTCCCTATCGTATCGTAGATGAAGCGAAGGTCTAACCGTTCGCAGATTTTGAAATTAATTAAGACTTACCTGTAAGTTTAAGTTTAATGATAGTTCTGCCAAATCATCGATAGTACAGAAGGATTTGGTACATATCTACGCACGGCCGCCGTGGATCAGTATTTAAAGCTATATTTTGTGATTACCCAACAAGATCCCATACGAACAGTAGGAAGGGTAAATTCTGGGCCTGGGCATGTCAACTCTTCTGTATTTCCAGTGGTTTGGCAATTATCATCAAAGTTAAACTTATAGGTAAATCTTGTTTAATTTTAAACTAAAGTCGACTGAAAGTCCGGCAGTGGGAATCGAACCTGGGCCTCCCGCACGACAGACTGGCGCCTTACTAACTGTGTTAACCAGACGGCGTGTATGCGAAACTATGCATCTCCCTAAAAAATTGAGTTTGACATCTACCTAAGTGGTGGAATAAGACAAAAACCTAAACGTAGGCATAGAAATATACAGAAGAAAGAAATATAGAGTGGATAGAAAAGTGATCTAACCACCTTGGCTTACAACAGTGATGGATTATTCCAAGTTTCTGAATTTCTATACTACAGTGCCTCAAAACCTTTGACAATCAAAAACAAAAAAATCCAGCGTTTTTATACCTAGTAAACGATAAAGTACGATTTCCAATACTTTGCACGAAGGTTTTACTATTATACCTCTATGGGAAACATTATGAGTTTTTTTTTAAAATAAGCACTAAGAAGACATCCGTATATTTTAAATTTGCATTTTCTATATGTTTTTTTATGTTATACGTGACCCATTGCTGTCTACTTAAGCTAGCACAGATCAGTTTTGCGATTAGAACTATTTGCCTTAATGATTTAAGTTGTGAGACAAAAAGTTCCCATTAACAAAAAAGAGAAAACCCAAGAATAATTTCAATTAACAATTATTCCAAGAGTACGCGTTGGATGTGAGATGGTAAAATAGCCCAAGAGGCGCGAAGCGCAGAGTTTGACAACAAAACATCTCATATCCTACAAGCGCGAATGAAATAATTAATTTAAATTTTTTGAGTTTTCCAAACCTATTGAAACTTGAAACGACAGCTAAATTTATTAAGAACCATATTTCAACTTCGCAACACTACACAATCGTTTCCATATATAGTCAATTGGTATATGAGCTGATAGCCAAAACTGAATGAATCTATCAGAACGCTAGAAATGTAATATTCGTGGTTGAAAAACTGATAACGTTACACATTCGTAAGAAATTGTTCCTAGCTGTTAAACTAGCTTAATTGCAAACACACCTCAATGGTTTGGAGAGCTTTAATTAACGATTTTTCTAACTCAAACATGAGTCTTTGTTCTACGTAGAAACTAAAGATAAAAACGCAAAGGAAGTTATTCATTATAATTTAGCATTGTTTGCTTTATTTCGTTAAAGTAATATCTCTGATAAGTTAGTGTTTTGTTTTCAGCTGTCGAGTGGTTGGTAAAGATTGGGGCTAAACAGATTAAAGGACCTGCGGAGTGTTTTTGAGTCGGGATAAACTGTTTTGGCTAGACAACACAAGTGGTCATCCATCAAAGATGTATTGAAACTGTAGTTTATGTACAGCTGTATCTACTTTACGTTGTAGCTCTTCACTGGCCTTAGGCAAACACAGGTGCACTGAAAAAATATTATTCAAGTTTTACTTGCCTACACGAGTTTTAGTAAGAATCAGTTCTTCAATTTCTGGTTTATTTGAACTGGAGCAGCAAACGCCAGACCCGTGCAAAAGAACAAGTCGAACTACCGAAGGAGTCTTCAAACAAAAAGGAAATGCTACATCCATCTTTTAACTGGCAAGAACTGAGATAGAGAAACCATATTTTGATCAAAGCTTTTCCCAGGAAGTTCTACGGGCGATATGAACAGCACAATTAATGACTCCATAGCTAACGTCACTAGCGTTTTATCTGACAATGCCAAGCATACGATCTTTACGTTGATAATCTTATCAGTTGGGAATGTTCTTGGAATTATCATTGGAACAATCGGTAATTGTCTTGTAGTCCTTGTGATAATCTTCAACAGAGAGATGCGCTCTCCTACAAATCTCTTCATAGCTAGTTTAAGTGTTGCTGATTTTCTAGTAACAAGCGTTTGCATGCCAATCTTCTTCGTTTACAATGTAATATTTTGGCCTATGTGGCCATTTGGAAATACTGTTTGTCGGTTCGCCTCGTACTTAGTCCACGTATCGGTGATGGCGTCAGCGTTCAGTCTTCTATGTATTTCGTACGATCGATTCTTATTTGTCTACTATCCTATGAAGCGAATTATGAACATGGGCCGTGCCAAGCTAATCGTCTGTCTAATTTGGTTGGTGTCTCCCCTTTTGCTAATGCCATCCGCATTTTATCACGATGTTGTTGAAACAGTTCATAACGGGCAGGTTTTCATTATGTGTCAAGAGAAATGGGAAACGGCCAAGCAGCTTCACAGCTACCAGTTGTATCGTGTCATCTGTTACTTTCTTTTCGTTGTGCAAATAACGATTGTGTACTTTCTCATCGGGCGCCGCCTTCTCAAACGCAGACTTCCTGGATTTCAAACACTAGTCACCAAGAACAAATTTCTCTCGCAAAAGCGTAAAGTTATAAAAATGCTGTTTTTGGTAGTGCTCTGCTTTAGTCTAAGTTGGCTGCCTTACATCACTAACAAACTGTTCAACATATTCCCACCTTCGAAGGACTTCAAAGTTCCAAGTGTTTTTGTGTTTTTTGGAAACTTTATGGCACTCCTAAACAGCTGTATAAATCCGATTCTTTACGCAATGCTGAACCATAACTTCTCAAAAGCTTTTAAAAACGCTCTGCGTTGCCGCTGGAACTACGGGGTGGAAGAGCGGCGGCGACGCGCTAGCGAGCCACAAGTATTCCAGGATCGTCCAACAACTCCTTGTCAAGATCATCGCGAACGGCGTTTGAGCAGCCTTACAAGTCTACAAAACTATAACATTGATTTCCTAAATATAAGCTTGAGTTGTTCTCTTGATTCTGTCCGTGGTGTGTATTTTCGTAAACTTGACGCAAATAACATCAATGGCTGCGGCGCGTTCAAATGCGCCGCAAGTCCAGACAACCAGGGAAAGATCAGACGCGTTAGTTTCAGCGATGCACCAAACTTGGCGTTGACATCGATCAAAAGCGAAACAGTTCAAAAGGTTCCATCTCTAGACAATATTGTGGAAAAACCTGTTGATGAGGAAAACAAGAAATCATCTACCGAGAAAAGTGATTTTCGCGCTGCTATTTTTTGTCAGGAATTTCAAGGTGATGACGATGTGTTTCAGACACCGGAAGGAAATGAAGATAGCTCACTTGCTTGAGCTTGCCTCGAATTATCTATAAAATTAGCGCGTCGTGAAATTAAAGCGAACTTGACAAATTCGCCTTAATATTATTACGCAGAAATTTTGAAAGCGCGCTAATTTCGACAAGTTTAATTTTCTGGTGCGGTAATTTGAGAAACACTTTCAAAAGCTTTCGAGTGGATTTGTTGTACGACTTCATCCGTGTATTTTCTTTGTTTATCAAAAACGTTAATGGGATCTGAAACAAAGCGTGTACTTATAAAAAATGATAAAGGCTAAAATATTTTCGAAACATTTTCGACTAAAAAGTCATCTTCAGGAGTTTTTTAATTTTCGACTTTTTACTCGAAAACGTTTGAGAGTTTAAAAACTTGTATCTTAGTCTTTATCATTTTATATAACCTTTTTAAGCGATTTTAATGACAAAGCGTGTACTGTTTTCCCAAATAAAAATTTTGTTTTCTTGAAGAAAAAAAAATGTTTTGTTTACTCGCGCTATTTTTTTTGAGAACTAATATCTTCAATATCATTTTAATTTCCAAGATTCGACCTTTTCAAACCGCGTTAATTACCGCGACATTCATATTGCTAGGTGTTAAAAAAGTGAAATCCGGCGACATTTTATGTTTTATACGGTTATTAAATCGGAAAAAACAGCAGAAAAATAATTATGTCGCAGTTAGTGTTTTAACAGAAATTACAGAGACTCGGAATTCGTCGATTGAAGTCCTAATGAAGTTGGGATTTATCAGTTATTTTCTATTATACCAATTTTGAGTCAGTCACATTGATTAATAGACACCAACTAGTGAACAGTCACTCAGTAATAACGCAAGTTTTAACTCTGAAGATAATCTGTTAAGATCGAAAACGTTTAGGTTTTTAAAAATCACATATACTATTTTTTACCTATTTTTGCTAAAATTTTAACGAGGCGGAATTATGACTGGCAATCTGATTCGCTAACCTAGTCATTGTGTTTTTAACAACAAGAGTACGATCTCACACTTTCTTTTTTGTTCTATGAGAAATCCCTCAAGAATAAAGAGGACTACAATATCACATGATAGATAGCATGCAGGGAGCCAATCAGATTACAGCTTTTGTGATAGACAATGAGTAGATTTCCAGTAATGAGCGATAGGTAGCGAGCAGCTAAACTGACAGTGTTTTTAACAAAAAACAACTAATGGCGGATTCTTTAAACACGTTTTTCTTTTCTTTTTGGAATATAACCCGTTCCAGTGGTAAGGCCTCGCTTTAATCCATATACGTTGTGTTTACACATATGCCACTGAAGGACATCAAAACTCATTATCATTTCTACGCTCGGGTCGAGCTATACTGTCCTTAAATCCCATCACCAAGCTCCCAGCTGGCCCCGTAGCTCAGTTGGTTAGAGCGACGTAGATCTGTTTCGTAAGTCGCGGGTTTAAATCCCACCGAGGTCATGGATTTTTTCTCTTTCCTTGTGTGAGTTTATGGGGCTCTTTGTTGATGCTGTTGATCAGCGAAACTTGGATGATAACCCGTTTTAGTGGAATAGCCTCACATGAATGATGAATCCATATATGTTGTGTTTACACATATGCCACTGAAGGACATATGACTATGACTTTTTTTCGGTTTAAAATCGAAGGTACTATACAAGTCGGTTTTTACTAAAACACTTCTAGAGTACCCGCTGTCGTTTTCTACGATCACAGTAGTCAGCTGGTCGTTTCGCGTCTCGCTGACTATTGCCTCATAGAAAGCTCCATTTCGTATTCTAGTTGTTAAAGTCCCTATCAAGCTTAATTATCTATTTTCGGGTTAAAACTGTAGTCATCTGTGAACTCAAAATTCAAATAACCAAAGGCAATTTCCACGTCTAAGTATGCTTATTAATCAAAAAAATATTGGAATGTAAACTTTGACCAAGCAGGCCGGGCACTGGTAATCTGTGACGCAGCCGCAGTGAGTTACGTGGTTTTCGTTAGAAAATTTCATTTCTGTTAAAAAATGTCATGAAATTTTCATTTGAAACAATTTCAAGGGAATAATTCTTTGGTTAAAGTTGTGGTAACGATATGACTGTTGTAGCTAGAAATGAATTTATTTGGATAAAAAAGATTCACTGCTTAATGCCTCGTGCTACGTCACATGCCTCCTGCTACGTCATCATTGCACGCTTCAAGTCTAAAAAATGTAACAGGAACGGCGAGAAAAGGTTATGTTTTCGATAATCACTATTATTAAAGACTTCGACTTTGCATGTGGACTTAAAAAATAAGCTTAATAGGGACTTTAAGTAGACAATGAGAAGTGACTCGAGTAGTGACTTAGATCATTAGCAGAGGTGCTCGAAACTTTTGAAAACATGAAACTTAGCCATAAACAATAATTAACAATAATAATAATAATAATAATAAAAATAATAATAATGATAAAGATAATAATAATAATGATAATAATAATAAGGATTTATTACGGTATATCCCAATGAATGGCCCTTCACCCGAATAAACTAACCAAGTCAATAAACGCTAAAAATTAAAAATGATAGTTTTATGATAATAATGTGCAATTAATTATTATAACGTTAAAACTAAATAAACTAACCTACGTTAAAAAAACTAACAAATTAAAATTAATAATCATAACACAAAACATTGGAATTCAGACTACTTGTAAACTAATTGTACCTGTGCCCACACTTATCTGTTGTACGCCTGTCGCTAATCGAGAGTCCTCTATTTTGACTGTGTGTAACAGAATAAAGAGGGTCGTATTTAATAAGTAATAGTCTACCCTAATCGCATTATACTTCAGTAATTTTCTCTGTAACTCGCCGGGCGTAATATTTTGATCAGGAAAAACAAAAAACTGGCGGGGAAAATTTTCGAGTAGCCATATTAGTCAAAACCTAATTGTGTTAAAACAATTCTCACAAACTATAGGGATATAGGTTTTCCAAGAAAATTGGAGTGAGATCGATCATGTAAGTAAGAGTTCCCTGATGGAATGGCTAAGTGAAAAGAAAAGCAGGCCACGCAAAACTCTGTTTTGACAAAAATTTAGTGCATACTATAAGATACATGATTTATGGAATTCCTATTGGGCCGTTTCAAAATACTACTGCTTTACGTTTTAAAAAACGTTTCGAGAGTCAGAACGGACGCCTGATTCCGTGGAGATGGACGGACTGATGAAGGGGTAAATGGATGGGCGCTTGGACAGACGAATGGAAGATCGGGGGGATGGATAGACATGAACGGGTATGTGGAAAGAAAATAAGGTGCTTGGATGGATGCATGGGAGGGTAGATGAGCGGGTGGACGGATTATTAATTAGATGGAGGGATGATTGGGTGGATAGATGCATGAATAAACGGATGATTTTGCGGGTGAATGGATGAATGGGTGGATCGATGGTCAGACGGATAAATAAATGGTTAGATAGAACATTGGATTGCTGAAAGGATGATTAGGTGCCCGAATGGAAGGATGATTTAGTAAATTGATGGATAGATGGATGGATAGATAAATTATTGTTTGGATGGAAGAATGGATGATTGGGTAGATAATGATTGTGTTGATAGATGGACGAATGGGTGGAGAGCTGGTTGGATAGAATATTGGATGGCTGAAAGGATGGTTTGGGGCTTGGATGAACAATTTGTTGGATGGATGGATGATTTTGTGGATGGTTGGATGGATAGATGGATTGATGGATGGATTGCTTGATTGGTGAAAGAACAGGTATATACGCAGATGGGATGCTAAATAAGCATTCCTGATTGCAAGATTTTGGTTATCACTTTCCCTAGCTTCCCCTAGTTAAAAAAGTTTTTGAGTGACCGGGTTACTTTTCTTGCAAAACGCCCTGGTAAGGATAATAACAGGTGTGGATTTTGAGTAAGCTGGTAGAAAAAGCAATGCTTTTATTTTTTCTGTTTTTATCGACATATTCAATCGGCAACCCAGTAGAAGATTTATAAAACAATTGAAAGAATTAAAACGGAAATGTTGTTTTCAATCAACTAGCCTCATAGTCACTTTCAATTGGACAAACTGATCAAAAAGCAAGATTCTTTGAGAGTTTATAAAAGAGTATTGAATTATGATTTCATTGATAAAAGTAATAGAGTTTTCTTGAACCGGCTATTCTGAAAGATTAAATGGTAAAAGAAGATCTAGTTTAACCAAGTTATGGAAATATTGTCACTGATTTCGAGGCCCATTGATTGACAGGGTTATCAAAACCATAATGATCTTAATTAAAACCCAAATTAGAATTTTGTAAGAACGATTTTAGCAATAGGTGAATTTGAAATTAAAAGGTAAATAAGATTCGTTATGCCGCCAAATCAAGAGCTGAATACAGCTTTCCAGTTGTCATGGATCTTTAATTTCAAAACGGCTAAACGTGGTCGACTTGGCTGTCATATTGTTTGAGGTTTAGACAGGAGTTTAATAATTTGCTGGTTTTCACGAAAGTAAACTAACAGTACTATGGTCAGTATACATACTGCACTCAATGCTCGTACGTCAAACTGTCAAGTTTGTATTGTATCCGGATTTACATGTCGAAAGAAGCAAATTGTCGAAAGTTTTGACAACAAAAACGAAAATTTAAGTGATTCTAAACTCTATTTTCAAATCTTCAAAGGTACCGCCGCTTTGCAACTTGCTTTTTGCGAGAGGGAATTGTATGAGTTCATCGGGCATTATGCAGGTGTGCTTTTAGAAACCAAAGTTTATCTTAGAACAATTTTGTTAATCAAATAAACTTGTAGTTTTATGTCTAGGTTACTTACAAGCGAAATCATTTTCCTCGCTTTAAAAATGAAATTGGCAGTAGTTCACTTGAAGATCGAAAATAGCCATTTTATGGATATTTTTTTCTCCTTTAGCCTTTAGGAAAACAATTTATCCGGTAAAGCATATATAGCTTTTTTTTGTAAAATCAGCATTTGCGTTTAAACTTTCGTTTAATTTGCTTATTTTTATTGTTTTATTTTCCTTTCACGATATTCATAAAGATTGATTTAAAATAAATTGGATCTTTTTTGATTGAGAAAAATAACGCACGCTTTAAGATTGTGCACCAAAAAGGCCAAAGAAATCGCGTAAGTATAACAAACAAGAAAGCTACATTTTTTGATTTTTTTCAATTTAATCTAACTTCTGTGAGAGAGGAAAAGTAATACTTGTTTCGGCACAAACGTGCATTAATTGCTACAAATCCTGCTTGTTATACATTCTAATGGATTTGATTATCCGACGATAACACCACTTAGACATGAAAATCAAAGTATTTCGCAAAAACAACATTATGGAATAATTACCTGAATTATTGAAGGTCCCGAATTATATCCTTTTACTAATCTCCATTTGCTTCAAGGAAGCAAGTCACTAAAGATCTGAATACATGAAAGGCAGTATCAATGCATGGCTAGTTGTGGCGCACACAGAGTGGAAAAAATGGTTAGACGTTTGGACATCCTTCAACATCTATTTCTATACTAAGTGGTGAGTTTTTAACTAACTAACTAACTAAGGTTTTCTTTTATGAGACTTGCTGCTCTTGTTAAAAGGTAAATTTGATGCAACAGTACGTCAACTTGTGCGACTGTACACGACTTCATTTTCTAACGAATTCATGTTTTGAAACAATAAAGTAAACGAACAATAACGGACAGTATCCGACTAAATATCGGTTTTGTCTGATCTGGTATTACGAAGTTTTTTGTTTGGCTGTTAGCAAAATTGAAAGTGGTACTTTGCAAGTTGCATGTCCTGTCAAAGGCAAGTTAAAATAAGACGAGAATTTTGTTTAAACGAAGTCTTTTTCGGCACAGAGCTATAGCAACGCGAAGAAACGAACATCTTGTAGCAACGCTTCGTAAACTGTTATAAGCCCCTGCATGCAGATAATATTGCTCTTTTCAATTCGAAATCTTAAACGCGTAATGGCTAGGAAAGCTTATCAATGTTGAAATCGTGGCTTCTTGAACAGGTAGCAGGAAAACTCATAAGACTTCCACCGAGTATAGAGAAGGTAGATATAGATTATCCGGCGATTTCGTGGCCTTCAACAAGTCTAACTTAGCTGCATCAAACTCGACACTTACAGCACTTCTTCTATACCACCACATGAAAAACTAAAACTTACGGAGCAAAGTGTTGGGAAACTAATGTACATACATTTTTTCAGAAACTTCTGATGTTAAAAACGTTAACTTTCAAAACATTGGTTTTAGCATTTTGTGCGTGTGGGACCTAAAGCCATTAAAGCCAGCTAACGATTTTAAGTAGATTTACAGAAAGGCTTACAAGATATCGAGCGCTCGAAGATTCGTAGCCATTGACAATTTCGACTAAGTTGCGTAAGATAATATTGAATTTTGTCTTGGAATTTTAAAGTTTTTTTAACACATTTGGTAGTAAATGTTTTACCGACAGCTAAATTTTTTAAATATTTTACGGAGAAAAAACTCGGGATTGTGGATCATTAGTGGAAGTACAAAACTTTAACTATTCTACATAAGGTGTAGAGGTCGGATAAACTGATCAAGTCTTTTCAAATCCCTAGTCCTCTTCATAATAATAATCATCAACATCATCATCATCAACAACAACATCAACATCACCGTCACCATCATCATTACCACCATCATCATCGTCGTCGTCATTGTAATCATCATCGTCATCACCACCATCATTATCACCATATTCAGGCCTGGCAGGGTAACATTATTGAGCGCAGATTGGAAGATGAGATTGTAGCTTTAGAATCGCCCGTGTGCTTCAGCTGGAGCGTGAAGTGGATGTCCACACCGACCTACACCATCTGAACTATTAACGAAATAGTCCAGCAGCTGAGGAAAAAATAAAGAAGATTGGAAGGCAACTAGACAGCCAAAGTCAAACATGCCATCAGTACCCCGAAACGATGGAACACTTACTGGCAGGCTGTCAGGACTAGTACAAAGGCAAATAATGTCGCTCTTAAACACATTTTGAACTTAGTTCTGCTGCAAAACGGAGTCAGGTTGCCCCTTGGCCCTTTCCACCCGAACGGCTATTATTAATATTACGTGAAATTGTTTGATCACCACTTCATCAAGACCTCTAGAGAGAAACAGGCCTGACATATGCATCATCAGGGTTACAGAGAACCAGTTCATTAGTACACGAGCTCGAGAGAAAGACAAGCACTGAAGTTTAATTTGCAAGGGAAAATCTGAAGAAAAGGCATCCAGGACACAAGATACGGAAAATTAACATAACAGTGGATACCCTTGGAGGATCCGTTGTACATTAACTGACAGGAAAACGCAACATCCTGATCGCAACCAAACCTCCTAAAAGGCTAAGTATGCCGGTAGCCCTCTCAGACGTAGGTCTACCGTAGAATACTTACATTTTAGAACTTAGAAAGATATACCCAAAAAGTAGATTTCTCTAATACTGGGCGGCGCGGTCGCGGTTTAGAGCCTGCGCAGAGGCACTTTTTGAGATGCTTATTCGTCACGTTTGTTCCTCGATTGATTCAACTTTTTGACTGAAAATAAATGCAAGTTTAACAAACAATTTCGCAAGAAATCTGCAGGGGGAGCTTATTTTGTAAATTGTCATCAGCTCAGATAAGAGCCATTGTTTTTGATTAAAAAACCTTCAAAGAACTCTTTTTTCGGGACAAGTTTTGATAGAGAATTACTTATCTTAGGTGAAGTAAAAAGTAGGGAGTTTAAGCAACGAGGACGACGACGACAGCAGAGAACAATAGTGAATACAATAGCTGCACGTTGGAATGCACCGTGCTGGTCACCTGCACACTGAAGATTGGCAGAAAATTGCTTCAATCTTCACTCTTCTTTATGAAGAAAGTTTTCATCTTTTTCGGTTTACAAAGCGTTACGCGGCCAAGAAAAAAGCAAACTAGCCATACGTGAACAATGGCAAGCAAGAAGTGTGTTTTTCGTCGACCGCTTAGAAGCGGCTGCCCGAGGCGCTTCTATATGCTTTTGGCCCGCTGGGGGTGAACTGATCATTGTAAAGTGCATTAACATGGAAAAGGCACTATATAAATGCACCACTTCCACTTAGCCTTTATTACTTCGAGCTGCGAGCTTGGCTTTGGGCTGTTTTGTTTCTAATTTTACCGACCCCGGAAGGATGGAAAGCTGACTTTGGCTTGTGGCTTTTAGCCGGAAAAAAGGTCGCCCAAATATTCAACCCTCGACCAGGCCAGGGATCGAACCGGGGACCTCAGGATTGGGAGACAGAGATCTTACCACTGCGCCAACCATCCGGATCCAACGGTATTCTGTTTTTATCTGGAACAAAACCTGGAACTGATTATATTTTCTTAACGCTATCAGCAAAAAATTTTAACAAAATTTAAAAGAACTATATTTACCGACCAGTAAACTCTTTTCTCGACACCTCCACTATCATGCATTAGCCCTCAATTCACAAAAGTAATCAAATATTTTCCGGCGACGAATGTCATAAACGGCTGAGAACATGTTTGTTCAGGTGCTAAGCTGTCCACGAATAAAATTGACTAAAAAGAGAGTCCTAAAACTTATTGAACAAAGCAGAGTTTCAAAAACAGCTTCTGGAAAATTACCGCGTATATCCGCAACGTAAAAGGTCAAAAACCTGCAATGTGGTATTCTTGTTCAAATGATCTTTAGCTTTAAGCGAAATTCTAATAAAAAGCTGTTTTTAACCGACAAGATTTCGTCCTGGAAATGGCAGTTGAAAAAACATAGAGAGAATGGTCATAAATAAAATGATAAACACAGGCGGTTAAGTTTTTGTTTTTTCTTTTATAATACAGACTAGCTCACATGTTAATGCTATTGGTTGTGCCAACAGACTAGACCGCCATGTTGACATTTTTGGGTCCTTTTTTTGTAGGACTAAAAAACAATGGCGCCATATTTAAGCATCCTATTCTATTAATCCCAAACCAATTAAAATCTAAGATAACACCCTATAATAAGAGCTTTTTAACGAAAGCCTCTTTAACTGTCAAGTTGTTTATTTTGTGATCTGGTAAATATGTCTGTATACAATTGCGTTTCAAAACATGAAACTTTAAGGCGTAAAGGCGAGGCCGGGACTTGAAAATGTTTACTGGTACGTGACTTTTAAAATCCCACAGTTTCAATATATTCATATTATGGACGATAAATTTTCGTCTGAAATCAGATATATGTTAAAGGATGGCTTAAATGATAAAATCTGACTGACTTTTTAACAGGTTGGCCACAGCAGCAATGGTGGAAGTTTTAGCACAGTGAGTCCGCGGTGAAGGAGATCTATCTAAACTTGCTAAACAAGTCCAACTACTGACATCTTATACCGTATGTGTTACCAAATATCTTGCTACTTTGTCGCTGTGAGCTTTATTGTGTCGGGGCTTATCGTACTTAGTTTAAATTGCATTTGGTTATTTGTTCTGTTTCTGAATTTCAGATATATTTTCCACGTAGTTTCCACGATCTAGAAGTTTTGGTCAAATACAAAAAATACTAAGCGCAGCTAACCGCATATACTTAACTAATAGTTCTTAAAAAGAATGAAGTGCTATCTGATGATCGAGGCATGGGTAAAGTAGTACTACCCCTATCAGGTACTAAGTAGTTTGACCGAACGTGCTGTGAATTCGATCAATAACTGATTGACAGTTGACAACGATGCTTTTGTTGCATAATAAAGAAGAAGGAGCTATGAAAGCACATTGCCTTCCTGTCGAAAGCTCGTTGAAGCTTTTGGATGCTTGATGAATGCTTCCTTGGGGGGGGGGGTTGAGGCGGGGGAATGGAAGAATGTGTAAAAAAAATTGCAGAGCCACCCAAGACAGAAAAAAATATTTGCACGCCGAAATACTATACTGATAAAGAGAATATACGGAAATGGCCAATTGCAGAGAGATCATTCCAGCGACTCTAGGGAAAAATAAACAAGCATCGCCAATATACAATTGGAGTCAGTAGCAAGCAAAAGGGCATTAAGCTTGTATAAGTATTTTAGAAATGAACATATACTCCATCGAACACTGTACCATCGTTTTTGTTCCACACATACAAACAAGAACAATTTGAAGCTCAAATCGCCAAAAAACTACATGAACAATGAGACTAGCTCGGCCAAACTCACTGGTTCTTCTATAATAAAGCGTGTAACTTTATATTATAAATTTTGTCTCTTAATTCGTATCCCGAGCCAAACCACAACAGTCTCGAGTTCTTCAGTTTTTCCAACCGCTTTTATGAATTGATTCTTATTAAAATAAGAATAAACTTAGTAAGTAGAATATTGTGTGCGCCAAGCTTTAAGTTAAACAGTTTAAGAGCCCTCGGCTCTGGGCTAAGTCACCATATTTTTGCGAGGTTTTAAAATGAAGAGGCTCTTACGGCGAACCTGTTAGGCTAAAACTCTCTGGTCAACCCACTTTTCATTTAAGGTCATTCCATTGAAATAGAACCGACACCTCAATACAACCGAAACCGACATCAATATCGCATTTATCACGGAAACCTGGTTAAGGGAGACTGGGACCGATGGAGCTGTCGACACACCTGATTTCACCGTGTTGCGCCAAGGTAGGAAAAGAGAGTCGTATGGAGGTGTGTGCGCATACATCAAAGAGGGCTACAGCAGATATAAACGTCTCAAAGAACTGAAATGCTGTGACGAGCATGAGTGTTTATGGCTTCATTTAAGACCAACTCGTCTCCCCCGAGGGCTCTCGTGCATTATAGCTGCAGTAATTTACCATCCACCAAGGTCGGCGGAATCAAAGTATCCTAACTGTGGAATCCTGGTAGCAGGTGATTTTAATCGCTTGGATGTCAGTGGCCTGTTGAGGCACTTCCGCCTCAAACAAATTGTGAAAGTGCATACTCGGAAGGATGCCATCCTCGATCTTATACTGACGAATATGCATGAATACTACTCTCCCCCACAGTCTTTCGCGTCATTTGGGTTGTCTGATCATAATGTCGCGGTGGCGACTCCACTACAGGGTAAACACATCAACAACACCAAGAAAACCATAACAAAGCGAGACCTACGGGCCAGCTCTAAAGCTTTAATGGGGAGATTTTTGAACCGCATCGATTGGCCAATGTTGTTCGCTCCACTCGAGGAGTGCGAGAAGATGTGGAATACCTTTACTGAGGCAATGCGCACTGGTCTTGACATCTTAATGCCTGAGAAAAAATATCGTATTTGTACTGCCGACGCCCCATGGATGACTCAGAGAGTGAAAACCCTTATCCTGAAGAGACAAAAGGCCTTTACTATGCATGGGCCCAAGTCTACTAATTTCAAGTTCTTTTATAAGAAACCTCGTTAACAGGGAGAGGAAAACGTGTCGAAGCCGCTTTTATGAATCAAAGGTTCAACAGCTAAAGGGCGAAAACCCTAAGAAATGGTGGGACGAGGTTAAGCGACTAAGTGGCGCCAAGTCAAGAAACGGTGACCTAATTAACATGATAAACGTTTACCATTTTTCAAGTCTCTCTGGACCAGACCAAGCCAATGCCATTAACTCGGCTTTTCTCGAGCCTCTCGAAGTCTATAAGTTACACGAGCCTCTTGCCCGCATCCCCCTGGAGGACACGCCCAAATTTTTAAGTGTCAACGAAGAACGGGTCCAGAAGGTCTTGGCGAATCTCAATCAAAGTAAAGCGTCCGGGCCAGACAACGTTCCGAATTGGTTTTTGAAAGAGTATTCAGACATTCTGGCCTCCCCAATCACGCAAATCCTTAATGCATCATACCGAGAGCAGCGGTTGCCCACCATCTGGAAGATGGCCGATGTTTCCCCTCTTCCAAAGAAGAAACCCGTGCTCGATTTGAAAAAGGACCTGAGGCCAATCTCACTTACACCTTGTGTCTCAAAGGTAGCAGAGGAATTCGTGGTGGAGGTTGTTGTCAAACCAGCTGTTCTGGACGTAATTCATGGAGGCCAGTACGGGGTGATCCCCAAGTCATCTGCCACCATGGCCCTGATAAGCATGCTCCATGCGTGGCCCTTGGAACGGACGGAAATGGAGCGACAGTGAGAACCATGTTATTTGACTATAGAAAGGCATTTGATTTTATTGATCACAGTATTTTAATTGACAAGCTATGCAAATTAGATATACCCCGCGTTATTGTAAATTGGATCATAGATTTCCTTTCCGATAGATTCCAACGCATTAAGTTAGCCGAGGGCTGCTTTTCCGAGT
>JAOBAT010090293.1:0-17671 GCA_026413305.1 Hydrozoanthus tunicans
CCCCCCATCCTCCCCCCTTTCCCTCCCTCATTCTCAACCTCTTGCCTTTCTATCATTGCTATCAGGCAGATGGCGCTTATTCCCGGTTTCGTTAGTGTTGAGCAGTGAGTAAGACTCCCCCTGAACAGGACACTGGTCCATCGCAGGTTGTTAAACCCCAGCAAAACTGGTTTTCATTTATACAACTGAGCCGACTGGAACAAGTCGGGTAAAGCGTCTTGCTCAAGGGCCGCACAACACACCGGTCTGTCTTGCATGGACTCGAACTCGCGACCCTGAGATTACCAGTGGAACACGCTAACCGCTCGAAAGTTTGCTTGGATTTAAGTCTATTTTTTTTCTTTCAGATATGCGTAAGGCATTGTCTCGTGATAAAGACAAGAAATCAATTGTACCACTAAAAGATCCTGTGAGACCCGAGGATGTTGAACTAACTTAGCATGCTGACTTAGAGACTTGTGGAAGTATAGATCAGATGCTTCGCTTTGACCAGCTGGAAGTTTTTGAGCTTTTCAATATAAATCATACCATAATGTTCTTTTGCGTTTCAATTAATGTGTAAGTAAAAGCTCTCAGCTAGGATGCACACTTTTTTTGTACAAAAAAAATTTCAAAGTGTTTTAGTTTCATCTAGCTTTGGTTTCCTTTTTTTTGATTACTTTCTTTTTCCCCATGTCTAATAATTTTTCTTAAAATAATTGAGCATAAACCGAGGTTGCTATACATTGATATAAACTATACTGTACAGCTAAAACAAATTTTACCGTTGCTCGGTAGTTTTGCGTGGGAATCATTGACTTGAGGCTTTCAAACTTTTGCGATCCGTTCGACTGGACACATTATATACATTCTGGTTCCCAGGTCCTTTCACTACCCACATGTTGCATGGAAAAAAAGACCTGAGGCCGAGATTGGTTGGATTTCTAAGAAAAAGACTTTATCCTCTGCACTTAAACAATTTTGTTTTTTACTAATATGTTTTGTAACACTCATAAAAACTATTCGCCTTCAGTAAGCCCGCGGTTTTATTTTAAACAAACTGAGAAAAAGTTACCATAAAAGTAAATAAAGCGGCCTGTCACCAACCTGAGATGTGACCGAAGAAAGTTATATTAAATAACTCCGTTGACGAAATCAGAGTTGGGTTTGGTTTTGATCAGACTAACTATTAATTTCCTCATTCTCGAACGAGACGTTTATTATTATTTATTATTACGTTTATCAAGCCGCCGCCTTAGCTTATCGCATATTTCCGTTTAAATCAAGCTGAAATGGTTGGCGTAATTTGTCAGTTCAGAAGCGATCAGTCATAAAGTTTTAACTGTTTTTTGTCGCTGTGTGCGCCAGGATCTGGAGTTTAGGTTATGTTTCAGATCTTGGTACATGTTTTACAATCTTATAAAATTTTCTAATACTAAAAAAAGTATCTGACGTAAAGAGTTTATAAATTGATATTTTAAAAAAATTATCATATGCAGGATCGGCGGAGCCTTGTAAATGAGTTGATTAAAAGTCGGCAGAGTAACTGCGGGGTTCTGAAAATGTGCTTTCACGGAATTATCTTTTTTGATAATGCTTTCACGGAATTATCTTTTTTTGATAATGTAACACCTTTGTAACATCTTTTAGCGTTTCTTAAATTTTTAGTAAAAGAATATGACAGGAGAACAGGCAACAGGACTCGAGGTCCCCTTCTAGGTCTGCCGCAGACCGTGACCTACGGTTTACCGTCCTTTTCCGAGAAGACGCGAAGGTCTAAACGTTTGCAGATCTTGAAGTAAAGACAGCACCTCAATTATTTTAAGACCTTGAGTGAAGACCGGACGCGGGCCTCCCGCACGACAGACTGGCGCCTTACCAACTAGGCTAACTAAGCAGCGGTACAGAAGTCGAACTAGAATTCGCAATTTAGTTAGACTGTGAGGGATAATTTGTAAGTACAGCATGCACGACCATATGAATTGTTTTCTTATAAATGTCTAAGGTAACAATCAAAGGCTTAGAAGATATTTTTCAAAGACGAAATTTCAAAGCATTATTCGCACCAGAAGCTTGTTTTTTTTTTTCTTTGTTTAAACATGCACAAGGATAAAAAGCTTAAAGTACCATCTAATCAGTAAAAGGTAATGACCTGCATAGAAAGTAACATTGAAACTTCAATTCCTGCTTTGTAATAAAGTTCTGTGTCTTTGAAGGTAGTATTTTCTTGGCGCGACCTTCTGTAGAGTTGGTGGAAGCATGTAAAAGTTTGACCGATCGAAGTTACGAGTGTTGAAGGCGTCACCATGTAGACTGAGAATCTAATGGAGCTGTCATAAATTCCATCCGGGGGGGGGGGGGACGGAAGGGAAAGTGCTAAGCCATGAAGATATTTTCAAAAAATTTGCGGGGCTATGAAAACAATTTCACAAAAATTGCTGGGCCATGAAAGTTTTTGGAGGGAGGGGGGCATACTTCATGAATTTATGCTTGCATATGGTATTTTAAGTGAAACACCATTAATCAACAGTATTATTTTATCAAAAGTATTATAATTTGTGAAACAACATACAACTTTAATACCCAGACCCTACCAATCTGCTAATTCCAGTCACTGTAAAATACAGTATTTGTATATTGTCCACGATATAATTGACAATACTGAATTTCTGAGCCAAAAGTTTTAATTGTCATCGAAAGATGCAAACATGTACCACCATAATTGTAAGTTTTCTTGAACACTGAATCGAAAGAATCACTATAAATATCACTGATGAGAGAAGCCAGCAGCAAACAATGTCATTTGTTTCTTCTTGTCTTTGGATTTCTTATCCTTAATTTCTTTCTTCTTTCTATTGTTCTTTGTGGTGGTTGCTGCCATATCTCTGAGGTTGTCCCTAATTTGGCAGGCTTTGTTTCTGTTTTTCAAAAAACCCCTGCTCAATAAGTGTTTCAAGCAACTGCATATGAAACTGTGGTTTCAGTTGCGACACATCAAAGCTGTCCAGCTCTTCAGCTGAAATTTAGAAATCTGGTGAGAAATCAGTAAGGTCTGCTGACCCTTTTAGGGCAATTAAGCTTGACAACAGCTTCACTTTGCCTGTTATTCAATCTCTTGAGCAGTTTTTTTTTTCAATTTTTGCTTCTTTGCCCTCCTTAGTTCTGCCTCCTCTACATCCGCCTCCTCAACTCTCTTGCAGCTATGGCCACTTTGTCTTTCTTTGAAGAAATAACCTTAATGACAGTAATTTCCGAGTCATAGAACCTCAATTCATTAGCCATCCACACTTTCTTCAGTATGGAATTAGCATAAAAAAGGAGCAGTCTAAAGGCAAGGACATTTGCCATTTGCTTTTGCAGCTTCTCTAAAAATTCTGAGAGCAACTTGACTGTGTTTTTCCCCTTGAAACATCAGAACTTGTGTAATTTCCTCTGCCTTGGACAGAATACTTGTTTACATTGATGCTGTGACCATTTTTTGAATCAGCAGAAATTAAATCACTGCACTGCTTTGCAGCTTGTTTCCTCACTCTAGTCAATTTCCGGCCGATGTATTCGTTGTCCAGTTAAATACTTCGCAAATTGGGCTGGGGAAACTAGCATGTTTATTTCGTTGTATAACTGCATCAGAACATCACTGATTAAAAAAGATAGAGCTTTCTGCAACTGGATTTGGAATATGAAGTTAAGGATAGGCTATAAAACCAAAGTGAAATTTTTAGTTGGGCCTTGAAACCATAATGCATGCAATTGTTGGGTCTTGAGATTTTTTAGAAAATATTTATGTTTCCTTCCGGCTCCCTCCCGGATGGAATTTCTGACAGCTCCCTAAGGACGTGCTACTTCGGAAAGTTTTGATAGTGCAACACATTTAGAGCGCGATTTACGGTTTTATATGAACATTTTACAAATGTTGTTTGACACAATTACACCCTTTTTTTGTAAGAACAACTTTAGGCAACGAGGCCCAGAGTTGGAACAAAACGAGGCTCGGGCTTTTTGTTGAGCTTGGATCTTTATTGACTTAACAATACAGAATGAATAACAAATGTTTGCAGTTTAAAATCGTCTCGGGGAAAATGACTCGGCAAATCCAAGATAAATTCGCGGGGGTAAAATGATCAAATTTGTTTCCAATACCACGCAGTTTTTCTTTGGTTTAAGACACAAATAGAAATAAGAACAACTTGAGCCTAGGCTCAAATCACCAAAAAAAAGAACATTGAGCCTCGGCAAGATTTACTGTTTTTTATTAAAAAAACATGCATGTTGTAAAGTTTTTGCGCGAGCGGATCAGAAAAACTCGAGTGATCACAATGTCATTATTTTGTTTGCAGAACTGTTTGTCCTCAATTTTTTTGAAACACAAACCAAACACTTTCCAAATTTGAAAACGGTTTGGTTCTATTAAACGTTTTTTGAATGAACTTCATCGGCAGTGCGTAAGTTGGGTGACTCTGTTGTTTGGTCTACACAGCAGAATATGGTAAAATTCTCTCTTAAACGATCTGTTGGTTGAAGCGTACAGTAATGGGTTTAACGCGCTCGAAAAGTACACCAGATATGATGATAGCAGAGCTGCCAGTCGCGGCATGGGGGTTGCATTACTAAGGCGAATGATACTCGCAATTACATATGTTGGTATCCAACAAAAAACAAATCCGAACACAAGAAAAAACAAAGTTTTTGTCAACTTGATCTCTTCCACGCTTATCCATGATCGGTTACTCTGTAACGAAGAGGCCATATTGAATCGATGTTGCTTGATGGCGCGCGAAACTTTGTAGTAAGCCGAGCAAATGACAACCAACGAAGCAGAAACGTAGAAGACTAGTACAGTTGTCATAAAGCCGATGTCACCTGCTTGACTGGTAAATGAGAGAAGGCATAAAGTGTATGAGGGAAAGAACTGGAAAATAGCTAAACCAAACACAGGGAAACTGGAAACGAAGCAAAACGCAGCCACCCAGACAGAAACCACTAGAGCTCGCGACTTGCGGAGTGTAAAAAGACGTTTGTAAATGCCTGGCTGAACAACACGAAAATATCTGTTAATGGCTGTCAGTGCCATTGTATGCATCGAGATATAGATTAAGAAATGCACAAGAAATCCTTGTATGTTTGTACCAACTTTTCCAAATTTCCATTCGCCGGTGGCTACAGTAACTAATGTCATTGGTGCTGTTATAGTTGCGGCAAGTAAGTCGGAAATAGCCAAACTCACTATGTAATGGTTCGTGCTTGTGCGAAGTTGACGATTTCGAAGCAAAGCGATTATTACCAGCAAGTTTCCAACGAGAGCGAACAGATCAATTATGGCTAAAACTCCTGATTCAAGAATAATCTCGGCCGTTGACCTTGTCTGCAAAGATTGCCCCATCTCTAAGATACTGTTAAAAACTGAAGGTCACATCAAATTGGTTGTGATAGATAAATTAGAACATCTGTTGTGTTTGCTTTTTGTGCACGGACGAAAAACTGTTCGTAAACTGACGCAGTATTTTTTAACTTAAAGCAATCTACACACCCAGGCTGTGTAAACTCGTAGATATCAACTTGTCATAATTTCATTGGCGCTTCCGACTGTTACCCAAAGGTGAGCAAACTTGCGGCTTTAATTTCATAAAATATTTCAAATTATGCTGTTAAATTTCCTAAAAAAACGCTCAAGGCTTTTCCTGTTACCGAAATTCCTGGTTTCACGACCAGCGTCAGACAGACAAAATACAACAGTTATTCTTCTAATAGAGTTTAGGCTTTCCATAAACTTTGTTTTAAGTCCTGATTGTTTTATTTGATTTGTTTGATGGCAGATCCCATTTTCTCAATACTATTAAATATTGTATTTTGTATGAGTTATTTTAAAAAGAATAGTTAACTAGATGTTAAAACGTTGTTAAGCTAATCGAAGCCGCAAGCCTTATCGCCATCAATATTCGGTCAGCTTTTTATGAACTTAATTAAATTTAGGTCAACTCTCTCGACAAAACCACGTGATTTTTAGAGCAATAAGTCGGCAAACTGACGTGTGGCGTACGATATAATATTTTAATTTCCTAGCCATTAAGACTTGACTAATAATATATTTCATTGAAAAAAACACACATTTACTTTAAAACTGTAATCAATTACTTTATTAAATATTGGCCAGAAGACTGAACTTCATGATCCACCGAAGTAAGTTTGTTTGTTTGTGACGACAACTAAGTTTTTATGGCTTTCACTTTCAGTTTGGGGCATTCAGAAGGCATCGAGTTTTCACGAACTTTAAAACGAATTTTTAGAAAATCTCTAACTTCACTTAGTTTGGGCCTATTCCAGAATAGGAATACAGGGATTTGTGGAGTAGTCATTAATTATGACCTACAGTATTCTGATTTCGGATTAATTAGAGAAGCCTCGCATGTCGATTTTGCTCACAAGAAACTTCAGTTTTATGTGTAGGGAGAGGAGGGGGGAAGGAGGAAGTTACGTTCCTCTGTAAAACATCGTGGGAAAAATCTTGGGAAGGGATACAAAGAAACAACTTTTTCCTTCTATTCATCGGTCAGTTACTGATGCTTCTCACAAAATAAATGTTTTCTATATAGTCTCTAGTAGTCTGGGATCAGACAAGAGATTTTGTGCAGACTACTTTGTGTCTGCTCACTTAAAGGCAATGATGTAGCGCAGCCCAGGTTCAAAACACGTAAGGAAGCGGTATCTTTGATGATTTTAGTATACTTTCAGCGCTGTTAAGACTTGCTTGCCGCTGGGTGTCTTATGTACATTTTTTTAAAGTTTTTATACACTGCTCGGTTTGCAACTACGATTTTAGCTTTAAAAACTCATTAAAACTGACTGATGGAAACTTCATCGAAGACATTTCAAATAAAGTTGGCGCAAAACGTATTCTCCGTTTTAAGAGCACAGATATATCTGAATATATCGATAAGTATTTTTGGCGTTTCTAAGGGAGGTGGGGGAGGGGGAGAGGTCTCGAGAGAAACGTAAAATTAATGTTTCTTGTGGGAAAATCGATATGTGAGGCTTCCCCAAGAATATCTTCCATTCGTTTTTTTGCTCCTGATAACAGAAAATCTGGAATAATCCGGAATAGTGACGTTACACGCACTAACCTGAAATATACAGCAACACAGAAACATCAAATCAATTACTCCAGGCATATTATAGAAATTTAAGTTTTCTCTGCTCAGCTTTTTCTTCCAAGAAATCCGCACCCCCGAAGTGAAAATTACTGCGCGTGTTTGAGGGTTAATGCGTTAATTCTTGTTCGTTTGGAAGTTAAAATTAAAAAACAAACATAAATATTACGGAAAAGTCCCAAACGAACGCACTTTTAGTCTTGCAATCTTTTATACGATTAAACAGCAAAAGAATTAAAATTCTCTTTTGTGACACCACGTTTCTGGCAGTTTTAAATATAAGACATACCGAACTTTAACAACTGTATTAGTTTTTTTAAAAAAATAGTGCTTTTGATTTTGCGATTTAATAATTAAATCTTTAATTGAAAAGAAAGCCGACCCTGATATGAATAAATTGCAAAACGGCCTTCAATATTTTTGACACCTAATTTTCACGATCTCATTTTTGCCATTGGGCCTCAATTTTTCCGATTTTATAACTCCTTTTAATAAATGAAGAGGGTAGGACTGTCAAAAGCTTGTGAAGACAAGACGAGAAAGTACAGAGAACGTTGTAAAGAAGACCAACGGCTATAGAAAATGGAAAGCTGATCATACAAATGAGTATTAAACAAACAGCTGCCAAACTTTAATGAGCTCGAGTCTACACGCTTTATAAGAACAACGAGGCTCAGATTGGCCAAAATTCAAGAACAAATTAAGAACAAGATGAGGCTCGGGACTCGATTGAGCAATTTTCAAGTAAGCTTTAGAAAAAACGATTCGCATTTTTTTCTTTTATTCATTATTATATATGAAACCAATCCTGGAATAGCCACTGGAAATCGTCTTGGGAAAATGAATCAGGGGTTGAATTGATCAAGAATACACCCGCCAAGCAATCTGTTTTCAAACACATGTATTGCAGTACCTTAGACTTAAGAACAAATTAAAAACAATTTGAGGCTTAAATTGCCAAAAAATTAAGAACAATGAGCCTCGGCCAAATTTACTGGTTCTTATGAAAAAAGCGTGTACGTTGGACATTTGTAACTTAATGCGCCAGGCGCAGTTTGTTGGGTACTGATATCCGTTGGTATTTTTTCGAGCTTGTCATAATTACTGTTCACTTGACCTAACCACTACCAGTTTGTACGCTTCACCGGGTTTTAATTTTCAGTACTAGTTCTTCACCGATGTAATTAACATGGTTATACTCAACTATTTTCCAATATTACACATGTATGTAACAAATCAGCCAGTGTCCGTCTCCAATAAACTGGTTCGCGTCTACTCCTACACCCTTTGTCTTGTTATGGAAATGCTTTCTTCGCGTAGGAGCGCAGAATAATAATACTGATTTAGTACCTGTGCTTTGCTGTGTCAGAGCCGCAAACTAGGCCGCCCACATGATCCGCCGACCAGTTTAAAGGCAAGCCATCATGTCCTCCTGACTACACCATCGCCTGATGAAGACTAACAGCATAGCAGTTGAAACGTTCGAACTCTTCTAGTAAAAATCGTAGTCGCGAAAAATCGCAAAAGTATGCTGTGATTGTTCAACGATGGCCTTTCCATTTTATTTAACTTTTTACGAACATAACACAACAAACAGCTTTTATAGACGAACCGCTGAATCTGTAGCAAAAGAAAGGAAATAAAACGGCAAACAGCTTCTTTAACAGCCTATCATCAAAACTTTTCATACGTGCAGTAATTCGGATTCTATAGAAATTCTTGCGACATTATAAACGCCTTTTTTCACAAGAACCAGTAATTTTGCCCGAGTCTCAAATTATTCTTTTTTAACGAATTAAAAATTTTAAAAATGTTTTTGTTTCTATGTGTGTTTAAATCGACGAAAAACTATTTTCTGTTGTCCTTTTTTATTTTTGTTCAGCATATCTGGCTACAGTCAGTTTTAGCCTCCAAGAATTGCAATACATGCACTGGAACAGAAAAACAAATTTGGATTTTTAATCATGGACAATTTCTGAAAATCAAAATAAAGCTTTTGATAGCAATTTTTCATTTAATGTTTTGTATATTGTCTAAACTAAAGTTTTAGATTCCTCCATTTTGAAACAGGCCGCTTTGAAGGGTTGTAAGGTTACCATAGTGATTTGAATCAATCATTGTGCATGTCTCGTGGATTAAGATGAAAGGTCTTAATACATTTGCCTCATTTAACTGTCTGGTTTCACTGTCCGACTTCAATTTTGCAGGTTAATTAGTGAAAAAAATGCATCAGTTTATGCACCGATCACATTTGAGGAAAATTTAGTTTTTATCATTAAATTTATACGAGTATGATTTTACTTCTGCTGATGCTTGATCAAAATAAGAGCTGCCCACGCAAAAAGCTTGTCTTGTGTTTTTGTATAAACTCAAATCACCACAAAGGTTAGACATGTATATTTTTGTCACGGCGGAAGGTTTAAATATATAAATGTTACATGCATCAAAATTATAAATGATGTTCTCATATATATATATATATATATTGTTATAAGTTGGGTAAGTTAAACAATAGTTGTTAAAAAAATTGCAGAATCTCAGTTGTTCGGACTTAATCCGTTATATTTTTATTTACGAAGAGTGTTGGGCAATATGGCGGGAGCGTGGTGCCGGGTTGTCGCATTGTTTCAAAGCTTTCCGTCTGACGTTAATGAAAATTTTTTAAATTAAAATTTCGTTGGCTGGCGATTGTTTTTATCATTTGCGGAGATTATGTTTTTGATGTGCATAGATCTATATTAACGAAAATTTTAATTTCGTTGGCTGGCGATTGTTTTTATCATTTGCGGAGATTATGTTTTTGATGTGCATAGATCGGTAAAAACTCGACCTACGCAAATACTTTCCCTAACAATAGGGAAAAATAAAAATGCAGTAATGATTGCAACAACAACACCAGCAGGTGAAAAGTTGAAAATTAATAACAGACCTCTTTCAACAACGGCTAATAATAATAAATAATAATAATGAAGAATATTTAAACAGGATATAACCCATCAGTGTATGTGTTGTCTTTGGGTACCTGTAAAAATATATATATGAATAATGAATAAAATACATAAAATATAAAATATAAAATTCAAGGATGGTTCAAAAATGACTCATAGAAGCCCTTTTTACCAAATTCAAAACGAACTTTGGGCTGCTCGGCCAAACCTGGTAAGGAACGGAAACAAGTGAATGTTAATGAGGTCATGAAGGGTTCGTTAGTAACGAAAGCCTCCTCTTCACAGTATCGTGTGTCAAAATATTCTCCTCCTTCACCACTTTTGAGAGAGTCCTAAAGAGCATAAAAATGGCAACAAACTGAAAGATCAAGCAGAGCATTTTAGATTTTGCATACTAACAAGGCCTTCAATTTTTACGAGGGATGTCTATGACAATTCAGTTAAAAATAAAACTTAAGCTTTGTCTATCAGCATCAACTCGGTGCGTATTTCAAAGCGTTTATTGATTGTTGCCTTAACAGAACAGCTTTTAAAGCAAATTTTATTATTTTTTGAAAAAAAATTACGGGTAAGCATATTTATTCAAATAGACCGATTAAGATATCTTAAAATTCTTACTTGGATACGAGACTCTAGGGAATAAACAAAAAAAAATAACACTAGCATCGAAATATGAATAATTTGTTTCTTTTGTTTATTCCCCTAGGCCTCGTATCCAAGAAAGAATTTTAAAATATCGAAATTGGTTTATTGTTAACCTACTTTGAGAAAACAACTTAGCACTTGTTTTCTAGGAACACACCATGGTTCAGCATTCAAAACCAAATTCCGATTAGTTAAAACTAGTTATCTATCAGTTATCCCCTTGCATGTGCTTCTCGTCTTTTTCGTCTATGCTGGACGCCTGGGACTCGATCTCTTATCCCATTTCTGTCCCTGATCTTCCTGTACCCGTTACTCGTACCATTCCTATTTCAGTCTCTGTGTCTGCCCCGGATACTGTCTCTGCCCCTTGGTCCCCGTTTCTGTCCCAGTTCGTGTCCCTGTGCCTGTCCCCGTTCCAGTCTCTGTCCCAGGGTCCCCGTTCCTGTCCCTGTATTTTCCCCCGTTCTTGTTCCTGTTCGCATCCTTGTGTCTGTCCCCGTTCCTGTCTCTGCCCCTTGGTTCCCGTCCCAGTCCCTGTTTCGGTTCCCGTTCCAGTCCCTGTTTCTATCTCTGTTCCCGCCCCTGTTCTTGTTCCTGTCTCCGTTCCCGTTCCCATTCCCCTCACTAAGTGTTATTTTGCAATGCAAGTTTCCACATACACGCTTTTTTTTTATAAGTAGGAGGCTCAGATTGGCCAAAATTTAAGAACAAATTAAGAACAGGCTTGATAACTACTTTGAGACTTTACCGAGCTTCAACATTTAAAGTCCCTATCAAGCTTATTTTTTTAAGTTCCAGATGAAAAGTAGAACCCTTTAATAATAGTAATTTTCCATAATAAAATGTTTTCCTGCCGTTCCCGTTACATTTTTTAGTCTTGAAGCGTTCAACGATGACGTAGCAGGAGGCATATGACGTAGCACGAGGCATGAAGCAGAGACAATCTTTTTTATCTCAAAAAGTTCAATTTTGGCTACAATGGTCATAACTACATTGTTATAACCTTAATCAATTAATTATTCTCTTGAAAATGTTTGAAATAAAAATTTTATGACATTTTTTTAACAGAAACTAATATTTTTAAACAAAAACCACATAACTCACTCCAGCTACGTCACAGGTTTCCAGTCCCCGGCCTGCTCGGTCAAAATTTACATTCCGATCTTTTTTTGATTAAAAAGCATACTTAGACGTTAAAATTTTCTTTGGTTTTTCGAATTTTGAGATCAAATATGACAACGGTTTTAATCTAAAAAGTAATAAATTAAGCTTGATATTGACTTTAACTTAATGAAATCAAGAAATGGTTTGCAGTTTCTCCTTTAACCAGTCATTGCTTTAAATTATTCGCAGTACACGTATATATACTTGCCCCGAAGTAGTTAGTCCTTACAATTTGTTTTCCAATACATGTATTGCAATTCCTAATTTACGAACAATTTTATAGCCCAAATCACCGAAAAATTAAAAGCAATGAGCCTCTGAAAATTTAATGCCGCCGGTTCTTTTAAAAAAAGCGTGTAATGAACAATGAAAATCAATTAAAAACCTGCTTAAAATTGCGAACTTCAGTTTCTTTTGTCCAAAATTAACAACAATTTCATTCCTTCGTTTTGTTCGTTCGTTATACACATGTTGTTATTTTTACCATTCGAACATAAAAAAGAAATTATCCCATTGCTACACAACTATATTGTTTCCTATACTCCTTTCGAATTCAACCCAATTTCCGTTTAATTTGGTGAGTGACGCCGTTATCATAAGATTTCTAAATTAAAGGAAATGTTGGTTCTTGGGTATCATGCATGTGACATGCACATAATGCAAAATTTTTTACAGACAGCCAGAACAGAACAGAAAAATTTCTAATTGCATTTGTTGTCCGTCAGATTGGTAAGAAGCCTGCTACCTCAAGCTTTAAGAACTTGAAGTCGTCCCAAAATCTATGAGTGTTTTTGGCTTTTTTTCAGAACCACTGCTCGTTGCTAGAAGACAAATATCAAGGATTGTGATCCATTAAAGCATTAATAATTTTTAATCATTAAAATATGAACCAGGTACCGCCAAAAAGTTTCCTTTTGTTGAACACATCTGATCTGATTTCAGTGTTCTAGTCAATATTGACCATGACTTTGCATTCATGTGGTCATGTAGTTGTTGAATTCAACCTACGTCACAGCAATAAGGTCGGACTAATGATAAGTGCTATCTATTTGGCAAACTTTTTATCATACTTCTTAAAAAACCATTAGTATATTGCTTTCCAAAATAGCTCAAAATGAGCTTTCTTTCAAAAGTCCGTCGAGGAACTGTCTCAGAAGTAGAAAGCGGTCCTACTTTTCTTTAAACCTGTTGCAGAAGTAGAAAGCGGTTGGACAAGAACTCAAAAAAACTGTTTCACGAAACCGGCTATGTTACACGGCGCAACGTTCCCATCGTTGTCAGAACTAAAACTTTTAAAAGGTTTTGACGTGCATGAATGCTTCACGGCCGGCTATATTTTTTGTCTTGTTTTGCTTGTCAAAAGCACGTTTTCTACTTTTCAAAAATTCATAACGGAACTGTGCAGTAAAAACTGAGTACAGATATCAGTGAACAAAAAATAAATTATAAAAACTCTAAGTCTAAGATATTTAACTGAGGTTTAACTGTTCAGTATTGGTGACAGACACTTCGTCTTTGTTATTCGAAGTATTTTCGAAAACTATAAACACCTATTGTTGTCATCTGATTCTACGTAATCGTTATGGTTAGTTTATTCTGAAATTTTTGATCTTCTCTGAGCATCACAGTCGCACTTTCTCTAGTCTTTGTTAAAGACAAATAAAATAAAAAATTTTGTAAACACTTCCCAGAATAAACTTACAATCTCTTTTTTGAGATGAATAATTTGTTTAAGGAGCCATAATTTATATAAATCGTATTCATTATCTTTTACAAATAACATTGTTGGACTTGTAACCGATGTTTCTACAGGTCATATTTGTCGTTTTAGAAAAACTTGAAAAGTATGATTATGTGCGCGATAGGCTTTGTTTGGTGGGCAACACTACTTAAATATCCGCCGAGATCAGCTGTTTTTGAAAAGCTCGTGATTTTCAAAATATCTTAAAAATTTTCACGAGTTCCAGCTGCTTTCCATTGCGCATGCGCGAAGCTTGTTGTGGTTGAGTGTGACCCAGGAAACGCGGAATTAATTCTTCAAAATGATGTCGAGAGCTTCCGTACTTGCATTTATTGCAAGTTCTGTTGTGTCACTTAACTAAAAAAGCGTATTTCGTAATTACTAGTATTCAAAAGGACAGTTCCGGCGCCAGATGTAGCATAAAGAACAGCAAAATGGCGAATCGATTTCGACAGTTTCGGCTGTTGTTGTGGAAGAACTTTATTTTACAGGTAAGACCTTTGCATATAGTGCGTCAGATGAATGCTTCAAGGTTTCAAGGTTTCAAGGTTTTTTTATTTGCCATTACTTACATTCATTATTTACATCAAAAGTTTATTAATAAGATAAATACGAGTGAAAAAAATGGCGAGGAAGCCCATATGGAAACTTTTGCAACAATTCTGGTTGCTTTTTTCTTTCTATTGCTTCATTAATTTAGGCAAACAATCCGGAATCATACTGTTTGTTTGGAGATTATTTAACGCGGGTTATATTTGTTTTCTTACAGATAAGGCGGCCTGTCGGTACAGTGTTCGAAATTTTGCTGCCTGTATTGATGATAGCAATTCTGATTCTGCCAAAGTAAGTCTAAAATTATAGTTTTGAAACAGCTAGTTGACAACAGTTACGTAATGCTTTCTGCTATTGGAAGTGGAGAAGTTGAACTGTATCGTCCGGAATTACCGTCCATCAAACTTGACCCAAACTGACAGAAATGTTTTTTCAGACGTAACAGCAAGAGTATGCCGGCTTTCAAGCTATTTTATATATTTTCTGAAACGAAGAGATACAAATAGTCACTCCGTCACGCGCACCGCGTAATTTCCGCCTGAAAGACGCTTATTCGTCCCGCTCGATCTGAATTCACTTTCACTTTCAGTCCTGGTTAAGCCTATTCTTACGGGTTAAAGGTTGTTGGTTGTTTAGTGGTCGTAAATCTCAAAGATCTTGCACGTTTAATATTCTTTCTGCTAAATCGCTGAGTGTTTTCATTTACGTAAGCCAATCACATATTCCAATAGCAAATTTAAAAAGTTACTTTTCTTTATTCTTTACATGCCCACAAATAAAGGAGTTAAATCTTACAATATTTACTTTTTCATGTTATTAGATAAAAACTTTCAGCTTATATTTAAGTACTAAATTCTCAATCCTTCACTATAGTTTTTTAAATGATTGTTCTGTGCGTCAGTGAATATTAAGTACAGTTGCCATTTTTTTCGCTTCAATTTTTCTACAATTTATAATCATTTAGTTGTATCACTTAACTCTTAAGCGGTTGAAGAGTATTGGTTGGGCTTATGTATTTTGCTGGCTATCATTCATTGTATACTAGGTGATTATAGCCAATGTGAGAACAAATAATGGTTTCTTCAAATGTGGATGCATGATTGATATAAATTCTTTGGAAGAAACACTACTAAGGTTTTATAAACAAAGTTTGGGAATTATTACTTTTCAGAGGTAATGCAATATCATGTGATAAAGTTCTGTGCTAAATGAGCAAAAGATAAAACTCTGGGTGAAAGTGTTTCAGGTTTTGATTTCATACATGACTGTCAGTGAGCATTAATGACAACAAGAAATAAAATTTTGCACAAATTTGATGGCAATAATTTCATGAATAATTTTACAGTTAAAAACAATCATTTGCCTCGCTCAGACTTGGTGAATATCTGGGTGGCGAATATTTGGCTTCAGACTTTGTCTTTGGGATTATTTTAACACCAGATAATATTCACATTGCCTTTTGCATTTTAATAACTGTTAAATTAAATATTTCTTCTTTCCAAGAACACAAAAAGTATTGAACTCATTGCCTTGAATCATTACTAGGGCTGTTCCAGAGCCTGACTACTGCAGCAGCTAGCTATAGAGGCCTTGAAGCCCCAGACCATCCAAAGAGATTTTTATATTCCAACTTAAAAATTTTGCATATAAAACATCTGCACATAATGATAACGATAATAATAATAATAATAATAATAATAATAATAATAAAAATATTAATTTTGTAGCGCTATACCCACTAGTTACCCTAAAGCCTTTTACAATAAGAACAACATTTTATCGATATCATGTTGAGTTAACTATTGTTTCATAGAAAATGACAATAATTAGTCTAGCTGCTTTAGTTCTTAACCAACCAGTATTGTACTATAAATCTAAGCTGATATTTATTGATAAAAAAAGTGTTTAAAGATTTAATATACAATTTTTTTATTCATTTGTAATACCTTAAGTACCAGCAGTTTTCTACTTGCTAGCGCTGTCCATCTATCAGCAGACAGTGAGTGGGCCAGCCAATCAGATTGCAGTATTTGTGAGAGTATGCACTGTATTTTTATTCATTAATTTATTGATTGTTTTTTAACTTTAGAACTGTAACAAGTTTTAAGGACAGGTTTCCATATAGATAGTTATTTTCTGATCAAATTTTCAAAATAATTCAAATACAATAATTCCATTGCAGGGAACTTATCAACATCAGTAATGTCAACTGCTTTTGTAAGTATATATTACTTAATTTGTATGTTTTTAACAATCAGACTTTGAGAATGCCTGGCACTAGTCCCTTATACCAATATTGTTAAAACACAAGTTTAGAATAACTTCTTTGTTTGTCTCCAAATATAAATGAAAAATTATCTCAGAATGCATTTTAGAAGGTGTTCTCAGATGAAGATCATTAAGTAATACTATAATTAAAAGAATGAATAAACTATACGAGAAAGCATGAAAATACGTGCTGGGGAATGAAATGTTTCTCTATGACATATAATTAATACTAACTGATGAAAAAGAATGCTCAAAAATTATTTTAGATAAAATAATGTGTGTACCCTTGGAAATCACATCCAAAATCAGTTATTCTGACAGCTAATTGGTAGGTAGCAGCTATGTATTAAGTGTGTTTTAAATTTGTATAGTTTTCATCTAATTTGAAACATGTTATTTACATGTAAAATACATTTTATTCCTAATTAATTGTGTCTAATCGTTTTTTCAGCATGTTTTACAAGCCATTTACTTAATAATTGTTATTTTTTCAAACCAAAGCGGCTGTGAAAATTAAGATTCTTTTAGAAACTGGCTGACTTTAACTATCAAGAATGCAGAACTTTGATTGACAAACAAAATGTATGGTATTTGATTCACTCACACCAGGCCAATCAATGGGACGTGTGGGTCTAACCTATTTATATATATATGTAGAAGGTTTAAATTTGGGCGTATGGAGTTGAATTGCCTAGCTCATCAATGTTTGCTTTGTTCGTATTGCTAAACAGTAATGCTTTTTTTCTTGTAGTTGACTAACAATTGTTACACATGTACAAATACTCGAAAGCTGGCTCAATTAAAATCTTTAAAAGAAACACTGAGCTTTCTCTGTTTACAACAACTTTATTTGTACCCTCCAATTTAAATTACAGTGTATCAATTACAAAATCATGATAATTGTTAGATATATATATAATTTATAGCAACCTTGGAAGTTGCCTGGATATAGAAACACTGTGTGCAGGGGATTTACAAAATAGTATTGATGGGATCCCTATGGAGAGGGCAGTGCCTGTCTGCAATAACTACAAAACTAAACTAGTCAGACAGCCAAGCAATTTTTTGAAAGATTTAAAGGTAATAGTGAAATGTTGACAATAATAAAAGTTTTGTTGTTGATCGACACAATTGAATTAGATAAAGAAAATGAATAAAAAAAACAGATTGTACCGACATTTCCTTAAGAAAAGAAGTAATTATGCTCATTGCAAGTATAAATTTTATAG
>JAOBAT010090304.1:6074-41105 GCA_026413305.1 Hydrozoanthus tunicans
TTTTCCTTAAATCGCCTTAAAGTTGCCTTAAATCGCACTAAGTTTCAGTCATTTTTCACCCCATTTTTCCTTAAATCGCCTTAAATCGCACTAAGTTGCAATCATTTTTCACCCCATTTTTCCTTAAATCGCCTTAAAGTTGCCTTAAATCGCAATAAGTTGCTCTAAATCGCGGCAATTTAAGGACCAGGAGTAGGCCTCCTCTCCGTTTTTATAAATTTTTAAACAAAGGTTTTAATTTTAAGGCCTGAATGGCACATACAAAAACTAAAAATTGTTTCTTCTACGGCCTACAAAAAATTAACATCTTGTAAAACGTACACAAGATATTCGACGTTGAGAGTTTATAGTTACAGTCATGTTAAAATGAAATCAACACAATAAAATTCGTTGTTTTGATAAACACTCGTCTTTTTCAGGACCCAGTACTGTTTTCAGGATCTTTGCGCATGAACCTTGACCCGTTCAACTTGCACTCAGACGAAAGACTGTGGCGCGTTCTTGAAATGTCCCAGCTGAAAAGTTTTGTGTCAGAGCTGCCGAATGGTTTATTACATCACGTCAACGAGGGAGGAGAAAACCTTAGGTATAACTTATGTAGATGTTTGAAGCATGGTTAGCACTACTCTTGGATTTCCTAGAAAACTGCTGGAGTTTGAAATTTCTTTCCACGGCCATGGAAAAATTCCTAGAGAAACAGTTAATATTTAATTTCCCAGCACTCCTGGAATATTGTGGAAAATATTTGAGCTCTACAACAAACAAACCAAAACCTACTGAAGCATCTTGCACGCAAATGATCATTTGGTATTCAGACTAAACTTCAGAAAGTTTTTTTTCTCGGGATTTTGGTCAGTGTTTGTCATCTTGTACTTCGAAGGCTAAAGAACCTGCCAATCGTTTTGGCGACGTCATTGCTCAAGTTAGAGTTTTTTTTTTCGCCGAGAGAGAATTAAGGGTTGGTTCCTGGAAAAATAGTTTTGCTACCCTAGAAAACTCCTGAAATTTTGTTTTCTTTAATCAGTACGAACCATGTTGAAGTTTCCTTGCATGAGCCACAATTTTCGAATTTCCAGCCTTGTGCAATGGTAAGGATGCCGAACTTTTTACCCAACGAGATTAGTTTTTGCTTTTTTCTTTTTGCTTTGTCTCTTCGTATAGAAATTGATTGTAGTTTCGTTTAGAACTGGATTGGTTTTTCTTGCATTGCACCGCCTTGCCTCGTCGGTTTTACTGGTTCTTATTCATTTACAGCATGGGCCAGCGGCAGTTGGTGTGTCTTGCGCGTGCGCTGCTGAGAAAAAGTAAGATCCTTGTCTTGGACGAAGCTACTGCGGCAGTGGATCTGGAGACTGATGAGTTCATTCAGAAAACCATTCGCCGCGAGTTCGCCGATAGAACTGTGTTGACTATCGCCCACAGACTCAACACGATTATGGATTGCTCAAGGTTTGAAACCTATCAGCTGTTAAACTTTTCTCACACGTAAAGAGAGCGCAAGCTCTTGAATGAAAACTTTATACTTTTGCCGATAAAGAAAACCTTTGCGCTGATTGGCCGAAAATCGGTTCAATAACTTCCCATACAGGATCGGGAGTTATTAGACTGATTTCTTGCTAACGCGAGCGCGCACAGAAACAATTGTTTTGTTCTCTTTACTGACCTAAAACTGACGCCTTGTAATAGATATCTTAGTAACTTCGCTTGCTTGGTCTGTCGGGAAAAATATTTGCCATCGGTTTTTCGCATAGACAACGCTGCGTTCGGTCTGTACTGTGAAAGACCCCGGGCAAATATTTTCTCGGACAGACATCGCACTCGGTTATTAAAATACTTGTTATACTTTTTTCTGATAGTCATAAGTTTTTTAAAATGATATTATGTTTGTACCAATTGACCTAACCTTAAACTGTTGGTAATTACATGTCCATCGGAACGAAATTGATAGAAGCGCAGTCAGTGTTAAACTCAAAGTTACTCTTACACAGAAACTATCAATGACGAATTACCCGATTCCACTGGTACTTTCTCCATTTATTCTTCTTGAAACGGATGTTTATTAGCCATGTATGATAGAATTAGGGAGTGAATCTTCTCAAAACTTTTTTTTCTCCACAGGATACTGGTTCTAGACAAAGGGCGAGTGGCAGAGTTTGATACACCAGCAAGCTTGCAGGAAAGAAAAGGAATATTCCACAACTTGGCCCACTCGGCGGGGCTCTAAAAGTTTTAAAGTTTGTTTTCAATCCCGCTCTCTTAATTTAAGAAACAAAACACAGCTACCGTGTTTGTACAGGCTAATGCAAACCGAGGTACGTTTGGGATAAATTGAAAGCAGATTTGTATAAATGCGAGACTCGAGGTTTGCATTAGCCTTTGCAAATACGGCAGCTGTGCTTTATTCGTTTCTTAGTTGACGATCCAGTAAGAACTAGGCTAGTCACTTGCAGTTGGAATGCAGAAAGTGCATTATTGTTAAACCCATTCATCTCATTGGCTAAACTTTGAAAATCGACCATATCTTCTTTCCTTCCGTTTTTCTCATTCAAGTCTTTCTAGCTGGAACATTTCTGTTATTAAATTTAAGAAAAATTCCTTGTTTGGAACATCGAAAGGTTTTCTCTGCTTTATTTTTTTTAAATTTTATGATAGTTTAAACATTATAGCACGAGAAAAATTGCTTTAAAATAATTACACTGCTTCTTACTTTAAAACTTTGTTGTGGGAAAAGTGAAATGCCGCAAAACAATGGGCGGTTGCATAGTTCTTACACAAGATATAAATAACATCAAAATCGTGTATGCACGAGCAACAAACTTATTAACCAATCAATGCGCGCGTATTATCTAAACTATTTATAAATAACTTGTGTTCCACGAGTTTTCTGCAACAAATCTCATTTAGTCCAAAAGAACTTTGTTCTTCAATATTTCAAGTATTTATACAATTTACAAGAAATTTGTGCGCAAATTGTTTTAAGGACAGCGTTTGGGAATGGAATGGGTTAACATAGTTTTGGACTAATATTTTTGAACAGGGTGCAACGTCGCTTAAAATTATTCGATACAACTTCTTTTATTTACTAGTTAGAGTGGTAAAATACGTTATTAACAGATTGTAGTGATTTATTAATAGAGAAACTTTGTATAAACAGTTTTCATGCTCAGAAATTTGTGTTTAGCAGAAATCAAGTATTGCTAAGATTCGTTTACCCTGAGGGTTTCATATAGTGTCTCTTTCACACCTATAGTGTATATCAACATATAAATTCTCCTTACAGTTATAATAGGAAACAAGCTGACTAGTGTTGAGAATATAAAACTTTATCGGGAAGATAAGGAGATCACAAAATTATCCCAAACTACTCAGAAATATACTACAAACAGAAGTTATAATAATTATAATCTATCAATTCAACATTGGCCAAGTTTAACGACTCGCGCTATTCACTGTTTTAGCGCGAATATAAATTTTTTTGCTTGTGTGTTACGAGGGTTATTTCCAGTCGGCTTGTTCTAGCTTAACTCTCGTCTCAATGTTAAAAAGAGGAATCGAGGCATGTACCAACTATTTTCAGAAAGTTTTCGCTTGCATTTTGTATGGCGTGCGAACAACAAATATTTTTGTTGAAACAAAGAGTGCTTGCCGTTAGTCTTTTCCAAATGATCTTCTATTTTTATAAAACAGAGGGACAGTACCAAAACTGAGGTATTAATAATGTAATAGTAGAACAATAGTAGGTCTATATAAACGAAAATGCTATCCATAGTGAAAAGAACAATAAACTACTTACCTTGTTGTTTACGATTGTGGTCAAAAGCAGCAGGCACTTTGTTTACGAAATACTCAAATAGGGCTACATGCTTGTCTAATTTGGAAAAAAATGGGCTCTTTGAAGTATTCTTGTCCGTCTTTTATCGCAGAGAATCTAAAATTATCGAGACAGAGAGTAAAACTCGGCAAAATTGAGCAGCTCGCCTCGCAGACGAGCGCGCGCGCACGACACTGATTGGCTACTTTTGTAATTTATGGAATTTGATTGGCTAGGGCAAACTGTCCTTTTTTCTAGATAGGGCAGTTCGAAGAACGCAAATCAATCCATTATTGGACAGTTCTATAACATTAAAGAGTAATAGCTATTACGATAATAAGTGCAAGCTTTACCAGTACAGTAAACACATGCAAGCCGAGAGGAGATTTCTGCCTTCAAAGAATGTCGGCTTAGTTTCAGTAAACTGTTATTTGATTAGGAGTTTAAGACAAAGGTTTCGTTGTTTAAGGTCCCGAAGTTGTTTCGATTCGAAAAGGTTTGGTTATATACAAAATACGGGATCAATTGATTTTTTCAGGTTTTTTCTCTTTCTCTTCCCCTAAATAGCACAGCTCTATCCACAATTCTCGTTTTTTTAAAAATATAATTCGGCAAGTATTGTTGCTGATAACAAATAGAAAATCCTGTTCAACACAAACACTGAAAATTAAATCAGTTCACCTTACTGAAAAAACAAACATAAAAGAAACAAAAAGTTTATCACACTTGTGATTAGCACAATTAATTAGATTCATTTATTGTATTACAACACTGAAAAAGAAAAATCACAATAAATAAAATAAATAAAAGTAAAACAATCAAAAATAACATTGATATTTTGAAAAAAAAACTAACTAGTCTTAATAAAACTACCAAAATTTTATATTTTCCTAATGTAATGAAATGCTACTGAAAAAAACAGTAGTACAATAAAACAGGTTGTTTTCAACTAGGGTCAAGCAAGGTAAATTGAAAGCTGAGAACTTGCGTACCACAGTAAAACCCAGCGTACAAGAACCTGGATTTTTAGATTCTTAAATCATATAAATTGTACTAAAAGCAAGTTTAGACTACCAGCGTTCTTATATTTTCAAGTGCATTAAATTTAAGTATATTATAAAGAAATTATCTTCTCGTAATATAACATAAATGGCTCGTACCATAATGCTTTAAGGCAGTACAGTGCAGGTAACAAAGTCATTTCTCCGAAATGCCAGTCCAGATTGATACCAAGAAAAGCTTTGGACAAATGCAGTACATTCAGAACCATTTCCAAGACAATAACCATAGTTTTATGTTTTGTCAAGTTACTTTTAAATCTAATGAGACGATCTTTATTCAAGAGTTTCGCCTATACACTTTTACCGCAACTCCACTGATAACCAAATTTTTTGGCTTTAGTAGATTCCTATCTGGAAGGGACTTATAACTAAAACTTTAGCCTAAGAGGTTCCTAAAACCCAGGTTCTTATGTGCAGGGCTTTACTACTGTACATAATTATATTTACGCCAAATAAAAAAAGTTACTTGTTTAGCGTCCGTGCCCGACCTCAACTTTTTTTTCTTTGTATAAAACAAAAAATAATCGTAAAAAAGAGTAAACATGCACGTGCCCGAAATTCTACATCCTCATCCCCATACATATGCGCGACGCTTCTCGCTCATTCATTCACAGAAACACGTGTAGCAAAGTCGGCACTTGGTCTTGATTTTGTTGTTTTAGTACGGTGAGCAATGGGATTATTGCATTATATCACCCTTAAGCAGGTGCAAACTGTCGACTTTAGGAACTATGCTAAACCTCTGCAAAGAAAAAAAAAACGCCCTCCCGACCGGGAAAATTTAGGATGAGTGGACGCTAAACAAGTATTTTTTTTTATTATTTGGCTTTATTATAAGTAATCTGCTGATACTACAACTAGCTGAGGATAAAATTACTAATACCGTGTATATAATACCATAAGAAATGCCAATAATACCATGAATGGCCACAAATAATTTGGTTAAAACAGTATCAACTTTGAATATTGGTACCTTAACATCATTACTCTCAAAATTTTAATCATGATATTTGGTATTTCACATATGAAAAATATTACTTCAGTTTCTAACTTTGAACGTTGTAGGAAAAAGTCTGAAATTGTTAGGGTATTTCAGAAATTCTTCTTACTTTTTGTTGTCTGGCGTAGTTTGTGTGCAAAGCTCAAACAAACGAAAGCCTGCAATCCCACAGTCAAGTCAAGTTTTTGGTATAAAATATGAAACCTCAGCCAAAATAAATTTGAAAAAGAAAGTTCAATTTGCAAAATTTGTTTAAAACTGGGCAGTCATAACTATCTCTGATTAATTTACCCTTCACATATCTGACATACTTGCTGTAGTCTGCCAGTATATGAATAGTCGAGTACCCTTAGCAATGCCGTATTTGGAGACGCATAATTGTTATGTGTTTAAGCGTTATGTCTGCTAAATAAAAAGCCATAATTTTTATCTCCATGCTTTGCTTGGCCTTAAATGCAGCTGGTGTCACAAAAATGATACAGTAGGTAACTTTAAATAACGATCAAAGTCCCTGAATAAAATCTTAGAAGAGTTAATTAAAGCATTTTTACTAAACCTCTAAAAATCATTCCTAAAATCAACAAGGATCCTTTTTACAGATCCTTGTTGATTAGAATCACTGAGTCAAGAAACAACTAGGATACCCAAAACCCATTTCCCTACCCCAGCCCACATCTCCCTCAAAAAAAAAACTTACAACGTACAAATGAGAATAAAATATTGTGAACACTCATATTACAATAAGTCACCAATTTCCACCACCAATATCAGTCACATTTTATGAAGTAACACATCCCCCTGACTACACCCCATTGTGAGATTTTCCCTAATAGCTTTAAAGAAAGGCAACATGATCATACACGTTAACACACCATAAATTAGTACAATACCTATCATTTCAATGTCTTTCTAAATTTGTCAAAATCAGTTACTATATCTTAATCAAACAACAACGGGTTTTCTACAGATTCATCAATAATTTATGTAATAAAATTATGCTTGTAATTTTTATTATTATTTTCATATAACAAATGAAGAAAAGAAATTAAAACACTGTTTTTTTTGTTCATTTATCACAATGAAAAATGCAGGACAAAGTCCTAAGTTATAATCTAGAATTTTTTTGTTTAATGTTTTTATAAAAACTGCAATTATGTATGGTAATAAAGCTCAAACCAAATGGTTTGACCAAATCTTTAATCTAAAATTTCAATCATTCATTCAGAATTATTTTTGAGCTAAATGGACAGCTGCTTCTTGTAGAGCCAGAAGTGTGTGCGACACAATTTCCTCAGTTCGTTCATATGGGTGGCAGTGATTATTAATCTGCTTCTGTCTTCTGATTGGACCCTGTTGGCCACACCTACTCTGAGCCTGGTCCTCGTGCTCTTCATATTGCTCTAACAAACTTCTGTATGTCTCCACACTGGAGACGCTCTCTTCCCCATTCTCCCTGTCCTCGCAAACATCAACATCTTCATCCCCTTCATTACTAGCTACCGATTCAGAAGAGCTTTGGTCCAAGGCTGACAGAGGAGCAGTGAGGTTTGGGATGTTCTCCTGTGGCACGTTTAGCTGTTGTGATAGTTCCACACTCTCAAATCTGACAGTCTGAAGCCGCAAGATGCCATCTTCATGTTCTTTGTACCTTTATTACAAACATATTTTTGATTCTTACACATTATAAATGAGTTTGTATCAGATGTATTTGTAATTGCATGTCAGCACAGTCCCTTGGGTATATTTATTGCGAATTTATTCAAGCTCATCATAATTACTGTTCACTTGACCTAACCACTGGGTTAGAACAACGCTTCACTGGGTTTAGTTTTTATTACTAATCTTTCAAAGATGTAATATAAACGACAAGGATAAACTCAATTGATTTCTTTCTTATACACAAATCTCACAAATCAGCAATTGTCCCTCTTCAATAAACTGATTCACAGCTACTCCTACACCGTTTGTTTTGGAAAATATACAAAATAAACGCTTTTGCATGTAGGAATGCAGAATTTGTTTATGCAGGTTTAGTTTTTAACCCTCTTGGTTTAATCAAGATACTTGTTTACCAGGCATGGACTTAACTTTTTATAAGTTTACAAGTATTGCTAGTAGAATTCTCTCTAATAACGAAGTAGGTACGTATACCACACTAGTTAGTTTTCATTTCAGCAATTTTCTCATTTCGATGTACACCAATTTTGGAAAATCTTCAAACAAATTTGGAAGTACACCAGTGCTCAATCAACCCAAGTAACTTTGCGCTCTGTGTTATATAAACTGTCAGCAGTGCAATGGCCAAGCGGTTAGCGTGTTTGGCTCATAATCCTAGGCTCAAGAAATAGAGCCCCAGTCAGACCACTGTGCTGTGTCATTGAACAAGACATTAATCTGTATAAATGAATACCAGTTCTGCTGGGGGCTAACCTGCGATAGATTAGTGTCCTGTCCAGGTGGAGTTATAGACTCTCTAACGCTTAAGACTTAACCAGGCTTTCAAGCACACCCAGGTGAAAAAGTAGGAGAAAAGTAGGACCAAAATTATTTTAAAAGTAGAACAAAAGAAGGATTTCGAGGCCAAAAGTAGGAGAAAAGTTGGACAACTGAGGGCTTAAAAGAAGGCCTAATAATGCAGCCTTTTGCATAGATCTTTGAAGAAGTACTGATGAACTGCTTCTAGTCTGCCTGTGACTCGTTTCACTGCTGGTATGAGCGTGAGCCATCTGGAGAAATCAAGAAATCTTTCTTGCCACATGTGGTCCAGGCTTTAACCCTGAACACCTGCAAGGCTTACTCCCCTATTCCTGCATGGTTTAACCTTGCACACTTTGTTGAAATTGCGACATATAAAAAGTAGGAAAAAGTAGGAAATAGTAGGAATTTCAAGACAAAAGTAGGAATACTAGGAGAAGGGTAAAAAAAGTAGGGAAATAGTAGGAAAAGTAGGATCACTTGAAAGCCTGCTTAACAGAAACCAGAGATAAGCACTGGCCCTATGAGCCACTTAGACTCAAGAAAGGATTTAGCTAGCTTTATGTTATAAGCTTTGGAAAGGAAAACACTATACAAACCTAAATCTGGGATGCCCTGCTGGCCATCGGAACTTGTGTTTGGTCTTAAGATGATGTGTAAGACCTGATCCTCTAGTGTATCTATTTCCGCACATGTGACACTCATATCGAGCAATTTCAACACCCTGTGCATCCAAGAAACAAAACAAAGAGGAACATTAGGGATCTTAAACAACAAAGATTGCATTGCCATTGACGACAATGAACACAATAGCTAAATATTGGAATGCACTGTGTTGTCCACCTGCATGTTTCTGTATTGAAAATAACTTAGTACTGTACACTGTGAAAAGCCCAATTCTTGAAGTATTTTTAAATACAAGAATGACCTACAGAAAATTTTGTCAATTTTCATTTGCCTTAAGAAAAATTTAATCGTTATCATCTTTTTCTATTCACAAAGTGTAACTTGGACAAAAGTGAAAGCAAAAAATTAGGGCAAGCAAGAAAAGTGTTTTTTTGTAAGTTGTTGTCATCAAAATTGATGTTTATATGTATTCATGTGCATAAATGACTGGTATTCAGAACACAGCAAAGACATTTTAAAATTCTCCTATCTAGAGTGGTTAACCCTTTCCGTCCCAGTTGTATTGGTAAATTCTTGGACCATCTAGTTAAAACTTAACCCTTTCAGTTCCAGTTGTATTGGTAAATTCTCCCATCTAGAGTGGTTAAACCTTTTAGTCCCAGTTGCATTGCTAAGTTCTCCAAACTTAGAGCCCATACTTTTAAGTAGTTCACTTTCTTTGATCAATTCTTATCACTAGATGTTTGGTTTTGCTAGATTATGTAACGAAAAGTTGGGTAAATGTTGACAACTGGCTAAGACTGAAGAGATTAACAACAGTCAGCTAGTTGTGAACAAGAGTCGTTATTGCTTAATGTAAAATTCTACACCAGTGGGATGGAATCATTTATTGTCAAAGGTTTCTAAAGCCTTGCAGTGCTCACACCTGGTGCTCTACTTTGTGATGTCTCTTCAATGTTTGCATGGCACGCGCTGAAAAGTCACATCCATCCACTATACACTGATAGCCAAAAACTGCATTGTGGGATTCCCTGTGTCGTCTCAAATCAGATGCTGTCTTACAACTATGAGTAAAATTGAAATGATAGCTTCAGTTAAAAATTACAGTTATAACAAGTACTTTCATGGGGCTATCTGTTAATTTTACCTTGCATTGGAGAGGTGCAGGTAATCTACCAATGCTGGTTACCTATTTGATTCTGAAATTATTCCAACTACAACACTTGTAGTTTTTTTAACAAAAGTATGTTCTACTAGATTTTACAGTATCTACATTTTTTTAATTTGGTCAGCATTTCTTTTCAGTGTAAATGCATGGGTTAAAGGCTGATGCGGGTTATCTGTTGACTTTTGTTTCTCTTATTCTTAAAAACGTAGGGGTGAACAGTTTATCTGTGGTGGGGGTTATAATCTGGAACATTTGGTATACTATTTTGTACATACCTATAGTTACACATATCACAGCTGTATGGCCGCTCTTCAGAATGTCTAAACCTGATATGTTGCTTGAGTGCTGAAGGATTAGGGCATGTCATGTCGCAGAACTGGCACTTGATACTGTTCACTGTTGACAAAAAAAAGGTAAAGAAGAAACCTGAATTAAATGTTGGTACACTAGTTTTAAGCAATATATCAGAATGTTTTGTCTTAAAGGAATCCTCCACTGCATACGATTATTGGTTTCAAATGAAATTCTTTTTAAGTCTATATCCATATCAGCACAAATTTGAAAATTATGTGCTCGTTACTATTGCCAAGCAATTTCTTTTGATCAGGTTTATGGTTTGAATTTCCTGGGTGGTGCCATTTTGAATTACATTAATGCAGGGTTGCCACTATTTTCTGGATGTAAAATTCAAGGACTTTTCCAGGACTTTCCAGGACCTTTTGAAGCAAATCCAAGACCTTGTCTATCAAATAAGTGAGACCTAAAATGAATGTGGATTGGCTGAATCCTAACAATAAAAACAACCAATGACAGATCGCTTTAGAAAATCAAGCCTCCCGGAGTCCCGGGTTTTGTTAAAAAACGTTTTCATATCAAACATATTATAACAAATACCTTATTTTTATTAATGAAAGAAAGTTTTTGCCCATTTCAGGATTTTTAAGGACAACGACCCAAATTCAAGGACTTTCCAGGGCCTGGGTTTCTGGATTTTCAAGGACCGTGGCAACCCTGTTAATGTCACCAGTGTAACTTGGTTGCAGTGCCAGTCTCCACTCTTGATGAACACAATAGAGACCTTTAGCACCAGCCATCCATGTTGCCATGGAGTCCAACCGGAAATCAAACATCAGTAGTTGACGCATATTTGCACACGTCATGTGGTCATGGCGATCGAAGGTGTAAAGCCCCTGGGTCGCCTCCGTGACGATCACCACGACCACATGACGTTTGCAAGTACGTGTCAACTACTGATTTTTTATTTCTGGTTGGCCTCCGTGTCAACACAGATGCCTGGTGCTTAAGTTAACTAGTAGCAATTAATGAGGAGGGATCTTGCACTGTAAACAAGTTATGTCACAGTTTGAAATGGCAGTGTGCGAGAAATTCAAACCATACTGATCTAACTGATCAAATAATATAACTGCTTAGCATCAGTTACAATGGCTGCACAGAGTTGGTTAAGATAGGTTTTGGTTAAGAAAGATTGGTTGAAATTTGGTATTGACTATGAAGCACTAATCTCAAAGTATAGAACCAATCACTATAATAGTGCAAAAACCTTGCGAGCTTGCCCTGATGACAGGGTAGCTAATTAATGTACATAAGAACAATAATTGCAGTTGCGTAAAACCCAAAAGTACATAGCTAAGGCGTGTTGTCTTTACCTGCCTGCCACTGGATTTGAACTACTGATCAGACCCTCAATCCCTAAGCTTGTGAATTCACAATGGTCCAGATTATTATCAATAATTAATTCAACAATAACCAATAACCAATAAACAATTAGTTGCTACCTGTTAAATTGTCATCGTCTGTAACACTCATCACTAACCTACCCAAACTGAAGCCACTGTGTGAGGTTTAAGGTGAATTTTTAATCTTTTGTATAAACTAACCAAATTAACTTTTGCACTAGTTACAGTATTAATTATTTAAATTTCAGTGCAGTTGTAAGGTTTTACCATTTCATGTACAATGATCTAGTTTTAATTTGTTGAATTTAATCCCATAGATACAAAACATCTGAAAAGCACAAAACACAAGGCACAGCTAAACTGCTTACCGTGATGTCTCATATGGTCCCTTAAAATTCTTTGTGAGCCACAGTGCTTAAGGCAGTGAGAACACTGAAAACTTTCATCTGAAACACAGATTATGAAAAATCACAATTTATTCATTTCCTAAGACCAGGGCCAAGTTGTTCGAAGTCTAATTAGCAAAACCCAGGGTTAAAGCTTACCAGCCTTTGAACGACCCATCCAAGATGTACAAAGAACTGTGCCCAAAGTAAAACAGTCTACTTTCACATTATACAAGGGCGCATGCTTTGTCACTTGAAATCTACATCTAAACTTTTTATGAGTGGCCTAGTGAAATGGTTTACATTCATCCTCTGAATAATTTAGTAAGTAGCAAAGCCAGAATCTATAGCAAATCATTAATCTTATTTTTTAGTCTTACTAAAATACACTATACACTCTAAATGGGTTTCTGAATTTCACTTTGAAATGTGTTCAATTGGGTTACAGAGTTTGTTAGGTTCTCTGAATACTCCAGGATAATGAAAGAAACACACTCTGATAACATAATTAAAGCAGACTTTAGGAGAGAAAAATTAAGAAGTACTTAACACAATCTCTTACGGCCTGAAGTGTTCTGCCTCTTTAAATGATCCATAAACTTTGTCCGATTGGCAAACATTCCGCCACAGGTTGCACATGCAAAAAGTTTCTCTCTTGTATGGCTTCGGCAGTGTTCCCTCAATTTATAATGACCTTTTGAGAAAAACTTGCAATCTAGAAATTAAGTAAAGAGAAATTTAACGGTCTTTAATCTAAAAAGATCTATCAATTGATTTTGGCAAAGTACATAATACAGCAAAATGGAGATATGCCCAAATTAGGTTGCAGGCTAGCTTTGGCGTCCACAAATACTTTGAGAAGATAGCAGTAATGAAAATGGGTTCCTTTCTAAGATAAACCCCTTTTTTTGGCCAAGGCTTTCAAAAATAATGTTTTATATACTGTATACGTAGGAGCATAATCCCCTTCCCCCTCTAAAAAAGCTGTTTGTGGATTATACTTGGGGTGGACACTATACTCGTGCAAGGAGTTGTTTGGAAATTACAGCTCCATAACAATTTTAATAACTGAATCAAGCTATGATAAGGTTAAATTTGTGAAATTAGGACAACATTACAACCAGAATAATCAGCACTAAGACTAAACATCAAATTTTCCAGTTTTGAAGTTTGCCTGATTCAGTGCTGAGGCAAAATCTGCGAATTCATTTCATAGTCTCTGGTCAGATCAACACAAAAATTATATTCAAGTGTTGGCAGAGAATTCTTAAAGTGCAAAAAACAAACTATAAATTGTAATCTAAACACTGCTGTTGTAAACTCCACTAGCCTAAATGTCGGGTGGTTACCAGTAAAAACATATTTTGTTAACCCAAGAACTTGTGCCACAATTCAACGCTGATGCACAATAAGGCAGTTTCGACACCACAGGGTCCAACTAATTGCCTTTTCTTTATTTCTTCCGACAGAAACGAACAAACTTTAATTTTCCTGGGCCCAGTCGTTCAAAAGCTAGTTAACAATTTCAGCCCTAAGGCATTTGTCAACATCTAAATTCTCCTTACAGTAAACAAAGTTGGTTAGTACTGAGAACATGAAATTTGACCATCCACCAAAAACTCTGGAAGATGAATAAAGAAATTCTCCCAAACTTCTCATAGGAATACTATAGACTTAAGTTGGGAGAATTTACAAACTCATATTTTGGGGTTAAAGGGTTAATCTAACAATAGGCCTTATGCATGTTTTCGTCAAACACTACCAAGCCTCTCTTTCGAATCACTAAAGTGTGAATATTTTCATAAATCAAATCCCAAAGCACCTACAAATGAAAAGAATTTCTACATGAACACAGTTTGCACTAGCAAAATGCGTGCATGCTCACGCTTATTTCTTGAATACGAGGCTTGGGGGTGAAGTTGACCAATTTGACTTCAATATGCATAAAGGAAAGTTCAAACTGCAGTACAATAATTACAGGTTTGCTTTGCTTACAAACACTGCTCAAAATTAAATACAAACTTCCTAGCCAAGTCAGTTAACAGATTAAAAGAAACACAAACAAGGAATTAAAAACTTAATCCTGGGTTAGAACTAATCGGTCTTTCAACAACCAGGCCAAGGAGTATTAAATCAGCTATAGATTTCATTGCTTAAATTAAAAACGTCAATCTTTTACAGAGTGAAAATAACCTTGCATTCTAATGACAGCTCTTGGTCAAAGTAACAAAGTGCCCAACCCTTAACATATATTTCAAAAAACTCAAGGAGCAAAAAACATTTCTAACAAACTTGAGTTGGACTTATCCTCAATGTTTTTAAATTGTTCTGAGATTCTATTCTTAACGAGTCTTATTATTGTTTCTTCGACAGGTTGTTTACTGTATTTTAAAATGTTTGACAGTTAATAATTTTTTGAAATTAATAAGTTAACTTGATCACGGTTAAATTTGAAATATTATCCTCCTCTAGACTTTTGCTTGCCCACAGCCTCTTATTCTTCGTTCAACAGTGAAAGATCAACCGCTAGAAACTCAGAATCCCATACAGTACCTTTCCATTGACAATAGACATGAACTGCTGCTCTATTTCCAGATGTGTCAAATCCCACTGTGCTTGTCTTGTCACAGGCCATCGCGTGTGCGTCGACATGATGAAAATAACGTTGTGGACAGTTAAACTCCGTGTGACACGATTCCCACTCGCAAATAAAAGGTTCCGGGAAGTCTGGCACTAAGTTACAAGTCTGTGAATCTAAAGTACACTGGGGCAGCTTCATTTCCTGTTGTTTAAGAAATCCCAACACTTTCAACTTGGCGTGGAAAGCGTGAAAAAGACAATGTCTAATAAACTCATGAACTTCCCCTGGCGAGTCCCATCCACAGTCACTCCAGGGGCAAGTAAAATCTTGTGGTAATACATCGCTACAACCGGCAACTCCATAACCTGGCAATAGATCTTTTAAATGCTCTTCGACATGGGCTCGGAATCCATTGAACGCTTCCACTTCATACTCGCCGCCACAGTCTTCCCACTCGCATTTTAATTTCATTATTCTTTTTAAAAATCGGAATATCTATAAAATTATTAGTTTTAACATTGTTATAGTTGAAAAAATGATTAAAGTTTCAAAGAAAAAAAGCAACAAAACCTTTCGCCTAAATGGCAAACCGTCCGATTATAACTCCCGCCAGTCGCGCGCCATTCAACTCGCCCACGGTGTAAGGGTCAGTGGTTGTTCCTGCATGCTAATTATGATACAGAGAATTCATGTAAGACAAGTCCTAATGTCGCGGTATCTCATTCTCCATGTGCAAAAGTAACTACTAGTACTGTAACTGACACAAATTTCCTCTCCCGGGCTGCAAGCCTTAAAAATGTTTGGTATGCAGTGTTATTTAACTGATAGTGAAGGGTTCGTGGGTAAAATCAAGCAATCGTATCCTTGTAACGTGAAATATGCAATCAAAGCATCAACAACTCACTGTAGATTTTAAAGTTAAAAGGCAGTACAATAAGTACTAGTGTTCTTTTTAGACTTTTTTTGTGTTTGTGCGGTAGTTTTAGCCATGAATTGGAAAGTCTTTTGGGAGAAATGTCATCAGGTATTAGTTTATTTGTCTTGTTATTTTACTTTAATTTGCTTACTTACTTTAATTAATTTGTTTATGTATTATATTAATTTTTTATATAATTTTATGCATGCTCTATTTCATTAATTGGTTTTTACAGGTTTATTTGCATCAGCCTGTGCAAACACGACTGAAAATTATTATTTTATAAAAGAAATAAAACACAGTTAGATGCTGGGTTTGAGACAAAAAACTTGAGTAAGCACTTAACACTCAACCTTCAATCTCATATGTTTGCATAACTTTTCAATCATCTGCTTTTTAAATTTCTTCTAAATGCACCTCAGTTTGTTATAGGGACCATTCACTATTTATGTCAGGGGTTGGGCTGGCAAGAGTCATTCCCCCATCCAACGGAAATAAACTCTCTATGTAAATTGAAAAATAGATAGACCTCCACATTTGTTTATATAGACACAAATTTATCGAGATCCATCCCTCATAATAATAATAATGATAATAATAATAATAATAATAATAATAATAATAATAACCATTTATGTAGCACCTTTCTCCTAAAGATCCAAAGCGCTTTACAATACATATGTTAATAAAGTAGTAGCTAGTAAGAAGTAAAACTTGAACAAAAAACAAAATTTACATATATCTGATAAAAAGTAAAATCAAGTAGAATAATAAAAAATGATAAAGTGATAAATAATGAAAATATCGATAAATATATACATAAACACACACTTATATATACATATACATATATACCTTGATCACATAAAAAACACAAAACTTCAAAGATAGTAAAATCACCTATATTTCGACCCCATCCAGAGGCCTTCCTCAGGGTGAATGGCAAACATTACAAAAAGTAACAAATATAAGCTACGAAATGTGGTGAAATCATACAAGCTCATGCTTTACATAGATAACGGAAAACTAACGGAAAAAAGCACACTCGCACTAGCAGAGAAACTGGCCATAAAACTAACTAGAATTAAAGCTCGCACACAAAAGAAACTACCCCTGCAAACTGAGACTGTAAGCCATGAATTTTATTGTGCGGGCTTGGGTCCTCTCTTTTTCCTGTTTTGGCTGTAGAAAAAGTCACTGTCATTCAAACCCTCAGGAAATAAAGTCCATAGTTTATATGCCCACTGTCCCTCCTTCCTGACAGTATCTTCGGGCTCTTGAACTCTGTCGATGATGGTAACTTTGACATCATTAGTACCACAATGTCCATCCCCATTTAAATGTTGGTACAGTCTCTCATCCAAAACTTTCTGTTGGCCTGATAATTTGCAGTGTGCTTTTATCCTGCTCTTATGGTTGTTAAAAAGTAACCTGAACTTTGTGGTAGTTGAACCCACATACTGCAATTGGCAGGCTTGACACGTAATAAGATAGGAGATGACATTAAACGAATTGCAGTTAAACTTATAATTAATACTGTACGTCTTCTGTGTAGTGTTGCTCTTAAAATTATCTCTTTCCTCAAGGTAATCGTAAACTTGGCACCTTTTGTCCTTGCATCTTTCACATCCCTGTACATTTGTAGTTGAGCTATCCTTAAGTTGAGCCCGAACCAGATAGTCTTTAAGGTTCTTTGGACACCTGTAAGCTACCATCGGCTACCATCGGCATGTTAGGGACTGCTCGTTTGCAGCGGTCTTCTTAAAGAAGAGGCGTTAAGACCAATAGAAGGGACACAGGAACAAAGAGTCCCTTTTTTAGTTACTTACCACCCCTCGTTACTGAATATAGGCGGCATTTTAAGGGAACTGCAGCCGGTTTTACATACTTCCAAATGCTGCAAACGAGCAATCCCTAACATGCCGATGGTAGCTTACAGACGTTATTGGTGTTTTTGTTTTTTTGTTTTTTCATGCTCCTTCAAGTCGAGCACTTTCGATTCATGACTAGTACATCATTATTTAGCTACACATACATGTATATACATGCATATAACAATGGATTATGACACAAATGCACGCTCAAAAAGGAAAGTCTTGACACAAGATTTGAAAGTGTTTGGTTCTCCGCAGTTTCGGATCTCTAGAGGGAGTAAATTCCATAATGTAGGTGCACTTATTGAAAAGGCCCTAGACCTATACGTTTTTAGTTAAAAAGTTGGTTTTATCAAAAGACCCTTACTCGCAGATCATAGAGTCCAATAGGGTTTATAGGAACCTAGTAAATCACGTAAGTAAGAGGGAGACAGGCCATTGAAAGTTTTAAATGAGAGAAGAAGAAACTTAAAATCAATTCTTTCTCTTATTGGTAGCCAGTGGAGAGAGCAGAGAACGGGCGTGATATGATCGTATTTATGTTTACAAGTCAACAATCTGGCCACTGAATTTTGAACGTGTTGGAGTCTATTTATTTGTTTTTGATTGAGTCCAGATAAAAGAGAGTTGCAGTGGTCAAGTTTGGAGAATATAAAAGCATGAATAAGAGTTTTACATTCTTTGAAAGATATAAATTTCCAGATTTTAGCTATGTTTCATAAGTGGAAAAATGCGGATTTACAGATTGCACTCACTTGTTTATCCATCACCATTGTACTGTCAAACCATACTCCTATATTTTTAGCAACATTTGAGGAAGAAGTTCTTTTAAGACCAACAATAATCGAGTCTAATGGTGGACAAGGGCGATGCTGTGCATTTAAAACCAGTAACTCAGTTTTATCATTATTAAGAAGAAGTTCTTTTCTCATTCTTGCCAGCTCACCCCCAGACATAAGTAACAAGTGGTCCCTTAGCCAGTGCAAACCTAGTAGCTTAAATTTGTTTTTTTTCTAAAAAATTATAATCATATTAATTATTGTAAAGAAAATATTAGGTTAGTTACAGTGAGTAAGAGCAAAGCCTAGCTTTAATTTAGAAATACAGTTTGCAGAACCCAGGTAATTTGGGCTTAGAATTTCGATAATTCAAAATCCCACTTATTCAAATTAAATCAAATCCAATTTTCCCAAGGTTTCGTCTTAGATACAATTAGTCAGCTAATTAAATTTGGTAATTTTAAACCACTGCTTATTCAAACTGTCTTTCACTCCCAATCAGAGTTTGAGTTAATAGGGTAACACTGTATAGCAAAAGTAAATCTTGTGTTTCTTAATTTGTACCACATTTTTGTCTGTTACTAATTAAATTATATTTTAATTAGTTCTTTTATTAAAATAAGAAATGTTCTTACCGTAAATGTTCTGTTAAGGCCCCTCTCCTTCTCTAATAAGCCCCCTTTCTAGAACTCCTAGTTTTGAATAGGCCTCCCTTCTCTATTAAGCCCCTCCCCCCCAATGTTCTTACCATAAATGTTTTGTTAAGGTCCCTCCCCTTCTCTAATAAGCCCCCTTTCTAGAACTCTAATTTTTAAATAGGCCTCCCTTCTCTATTAAGCCCCCCCCCCCAATGTTCTTACCATAAATGTTCTGTTAAGGCCCCTCCCCTTCTCTAATAAGTCCCCTTTCTAGAACTTCAAGTTTTAAAGAGGCCTCCCTTCTCTACTAAGCCCCTGCCCAATCTCAACATAAAGATGAAGGAGCTAAAGCATAAGGCAAATTGTTTCAAAAAATATGTTTTTCAATGATTGTATCTGTTTCAGTTTTTGAATGGTTCTGGTTATAACACCAGAGGAACAAAGAGTCACTTGTTGCTATAATTAAATTTGCTTGGTACCCAGTTGATTATCTTGTTTATCTTGTTTCTGTCATTGGCTGTAACCAATTGTTAAACAAGATCACCCTCTCTCTAACAGCCCCCCCAGTCTAATAAGTCCCCCATTTTGGAAGTCCAAAAAATAATTAAGTCTTTTGGGGCTTATTAGAGCATTTACGGTAAATTATTCACAAATAAGTTAAAGAATTGTATCAACTGTACATGTTTACCTTGAAAACATAGATTGCCTATGTGTTGCACTATTTGTTTTGACCTTTAAAAGATGGGAAGATTTTGAAGTGACAGAAATAAATGAGCAAGGTGAACTAGTGCAGTTGACAAACAGTGTGATACCACCTTGTTTGGATGAAACACCTACCACCAAAAATGAAACAACTGCATGCGCAGCCAAAACAGCGAATGAAAAACCTCAAAATACAGTCACCAAAGGGAACAGAAAGGTAAATCAATTTAAAAAATGATTTGTGTTGATTAGAATTAGGCACAGTTGTTACCTTTGGGAGGTTCCTGCTGTTAATCACATTGTTTAACCCTTTCATTCCTACCGCATTTGTCAACATCTAAATTCTCCTTACATTAACAATAGAAAATAAGTTGATTAGTGCTGAGAATTTGAAATTTGATCATTCATCTAAAACTCTGGTAGATGAATCACTAAATTCTTTACTAAATTATAATAGACATTTTTTATGAGAAATTACAAACTCATCATTTGGCACCCTTAGGAGTGAAAGGGTTAAGTAGTATTTTGAAAATCGTGGCAAAAATTCTCATACAATACTTTTAAAACAGGTCAAATTCGGTGCCTTACCTTCGACGTGCCTTAGTCATAACTTGTTTAGTGAGTTTTGTATTGTTTATACAAATTTTTTGTGCCTTAAACACAAGGTTCCAGTATAAAAGGGCTGAGCCCAGGGGTTTCACACGTTCAGTTGCCAATCATCCGCCGTCAAGTTAACATCTACAAAGGTCTCTGCTCTCTGCCAGCTGTGGCGTTTTATTGGCATGTAGATTAGTTTTGCAATTTCAAAATATAGCAAACAATCTACAGTTGTGTATGGCTCATTCTTGCTTCTGAGCCTTACGGTATTTGGCTTGTTTTAATTTTATTAGTGTTTTAACCATGAATTTTAATTCCTGAAGCAAAGTATCACCGAATAAGATAACAAAAAATACAGGCCTCCATCGACGTTGTTTGTCTAATTTGGTCTTGCGAAGCTCGTACAAATTTTGAATTGCTCTGGCGATAAATTTCGAAGGCCGGTATCTTAATTTCACGATGTTTGCCTACCAGTAGTTCTAACAGCATTATGCAAATGACTTCATTTACTTTTAAAAAAATGAAACTTTTACAGGAGTATGGTGGAAATGATCTCGAATTGTTGAAAGTGGGTTGTTTCTTTTATCAATGGCCGCCATTACATTTCAAAATTTATTCAAATTTCATGAAAAGGCTCAATCGAAAAAGGGGCGGGCTTAACCCTTTTACACTAGAACCTCATGTTTAAGGTATTAGGCATGCCTTTGTTGTGCCTTAATATATTATCTCATACCAATAACCCTAATATCTCATTATGATTTTTGATCTAGCCTCAGATGTCAGAACCTGAACTAGTTTCTCAAGATAAACAACTGGAGAGATTACTTGGTGCTTCCAAACTCAATGAGCTGTGCAAATTTGCAGACAAAATTAAAACACCAGAAGAAAGTGATGTGAGGCAACAGGATTTATTCCTTGGTGAGTAACAAACATCATCTGTGTTGGCAAAAAAGTGCTTTGGTTAAGTCATCCTTTACAAGTAGTTGGCAAAACAGGGATTCTGGTGCATCCATTGAAGTGGAGAGGGTGGAGGGAGTATTAGTGTATCATTGTATCAGCTTTCAAGAAACTTTGCCTTCTTTGATAGAATTGGGGTATTTCTAAGCAGTTTCCAATAAAAATTTTGAAAATCGACCAAATATTCATCCTGTGATCAATTAAGCTTCAAACTATCAGAAAAGTCACGCCCTTTGAAAATGACCGCATGTGTAAGAAAGCATGGTACTAGTTGATTTGATGACATATTAGAGGGAACATGATCTGTGAAGCATATTTGGAGCAAAATGTTGAAGAGATTCGTTGTATGGAACTGTAGCAATGTTGTCTGTTAGTCAAAAAATATTGCAGTTCATTTTATTCCATTCTATGGAGATTGGCCCATTGCAAAGGCTAGATGCAAAAAGTGGGTTTCCCCTATTTTGTAATCAGTCAACATTTTTCTGGCACTCCGTCATTGTCAAAGGGCATGGCTTTTTCGACAACTTTGAAGCTTTATAACCGTACAAATATTTAGTCATTTTTCAAATTTCTCTTGGAAACTGCTGAGAAAGCTCCAAACTCTCAGAAGACAATGTTTATTGAAAGATGATAATATATTATTATTACACTTTAAAGTTGTAGAATTTCAAATTTAGTCTCACACTGTTTCTATTATTTTCTTTAAGAATTTCAGAATGTTACTTTTCCTGTAAACCTTACAAAACAACAGACTTTGATTTTTTCTTTATTAATTAGTTTTTCAACTAGTTTTGTTTTAATATGTAATTAACATACAGTTTAAGTGCAGTTTTGAGATCCTATCAATTATTTTTATTGAAATTTTAAATCTTAGGAACTGTATTATATAGATATTGTTGTACATATTAATTTTTCAATGTTGATCTTTTTTTGTATCTTTTGTATGTGCAGTGTAAGTGTGCCAGTAAATATATTTAGCTATTAAGTTTGCCCAAGAACGACAGATGTTACTCGATTCTAGCATGATTGCCAAACCTGTTACATAATAAAAAGTATACATAGGCTGCAGAACCAATGATTTTCTAGCTATAGTGTCTCAATCTAGGACAAAAGTGTACAATAGAGTTAGACAAACTTCATACAAGATTTATGCTTTAGCAAAATTAATTAAAAAACATCAAACATATTAATATATCACTTTATTTATTGTAAGGTTGCTTTAGCAATAAGCAGGATCGTGCAACAGTTCATTCTAATGTGCGATTAAAGTTTCCTTTCATCAAGACATCTACAAAGGCAACAGGAAAGGTAATATCAGTTCATAACAGCTTTTTAGCTTAAGAGAGCATATTAATTTATACTAATGCTATTTAAATATCCAAAAAGAAACTAAGGTCTTAGACAAATTTTGGGTGGATGTGTGCATTTTGGCAAAAGTGCATCATACAAAAACTTTTAAAATTAAGTTACTCATCTTTTGCATTGAAATTGACTAAACAGATCTGCATTATTTTATGGTTAAAAGTCATTATCTAATTCTTTTGCATGAACATGATTTTACAAATCAACCAAATAAAACTTTGTTTTGTACTATCTAAATATGCTCAAATTTCTTCACATTTTTCTCATAATATCAATCTGCTCATCTGAATGTGCTCAAATTTTGCACAAAAATTTCTTACCATTTGATTAAAACTTCCTTAAAAATGTTTCTGTTTTTGTATCAAAAAGTTATTTCAGTTAATGTTTTCTTTTTTGTGAGTGGGCTATACAAGGAGTATGTGGAGTGGGGTAATTTTTTTTAGAACTTCTACTATAAGTTTGATGAATGCTTCAGAATGGAAGCATACATGAACATCTTATGCCTTTGCTTTAATTAAAACCCAGGAAGATGGTAGAAGCTCTGAGATGTATGCATCATTTGACATAATTTACCAAGAGTTTCTTACTTTGATGAATGATGAAGATGTCGACAGGTACGCATTTATACATAATTGTAAAGTAAAGTTAGAATGACATAGACTAAAGAATAATCAAGTCACATAGATTAAAGTGTCTATATTCGAATCTTGGTCTGTTAGAAAATTTTTTCAAAAAAGAAGACAAATGTCATTTACTCTGTTGATCTAACAAACCATTATTTATTTTTGGACCTTCTAGACATGGGGCTTATTTAAGAGAGGGGGGGGGGGCTTATTTAAAAATTGGCATTATACAGGGGTTTCGATAAGTTTTGAAGTAGGCAGCGGACCATATTAAAAAAATGGCTGTACCCCTAGGGGAGTCAGCAAGAAACTTAAGGAACTTAAAAAAATTAATACTTATTGTTATAGAAAGTTACTAAGGCAGCAGTGATTTGAGAAGTATGCGGCAAAATTCGTTGGTTGCTGGCTTCTATTGTTACCTCTGCATCATATATCTAATTAAAGACAATTCATAACTTAAAGTCTGGTTACCAAACTCATTTGATTGCGACTGTGTTCCTCTGGCATTTTAATCAGCACTTTTATTTTGTGAAGATATAACTGTTTGATACAGGCTAGGTTGGCTTATTTTTGTAAGTTTATACATCTTTATGTTGCCAGGGGGGCGGTTTAAGACTGAGGCGGGCTTATTTAAAATTTGTAGCTCTAGATGTCGGCAGGCTTATTTAGAGAGAGGAGCTTTTTAGAGAGGGGGCTTAATAGAGCATTTACCGTATGCAAGTTACCAAAGTCGTGATAAATGAACAGATTAATAGGATGAATGTGACCTTGATTGACTTTGCAGATTGTAGCCAGTGAAATCAATGCACCCTTGTTCTTTTCGTTCATATTGTCGCTGGGGCTCGCTTGAAACAAAATGGTTAGAAATAATTGTTATTGAAAATGAAACGCCTCTTGTTTATGCAACTTGTTTCACAAACCTTCGTTTCTAGATTATTTCAATTTGTTCACTGCTCAAATAAGAAAAATGGACAGACACTTAATCTAAAGCCAGACAATGACAAGAACCATCGGACATTGGTAAGTGATCAAACTACTGGACATTATGTTAGAACTCAGTGTAAAGTAGTAAGGTAAAAATCCAGGATTTATAACACTTTCTTTGAATATGTTAATGCCCTTTGCAAAAAAAGTTGAGTTATTGACACTATAAGCAAATGTGAGAGGATCGATTGACTAAGTCTAGATAAAATTAAAAGATCCTGATATTTAACTGTCTTATCAATCATTGCATCGAAAGGTGCATGGAGAACTTTGCAGCTAATTAAATCTAAGTGTATGACCACATTTTAAACTTTTTTTTAACTCTGCAAAATAATAAATAAGTTAAAGCAAAATTAATGGTATTCAAATATGATGTTTTCTTTAGAAACATTTTAGAAACCAGACAGTTGAGCATTTTTCACAAAACCATAGAATAATAATTCTCAGCGATAGATAGAAAATTATTCTCTACATATTTTACAGCCTGATCATGATCAGAATGATAGAAAACCTTAGACTGTAAAACAGTACCTTCTTGCACATGGAGATCGAAAATTTAAGCGCATTCATCAGATTGGAGACTGGGAAGAGGAAATGGCACACAGAATCTCTTCCCAGGCTCCCATTTAATGAATACGCTTAACTTTGGCATGATTTTTTATTTCAGCAAAAAATTTTAAATTTATAAAAAAATTTTGAATTTCCATCTGCAAATAGCATAAGTGCTAGTGTTGAGTGTCTGGATGGAGTGTCTGTTAAACTATGAAGATAGAAAATATATTATCTCTCAAGTGACAAAAAAGAGGACTGTTTTGAATTCTACGAAAATGTTTGCCTATTTTTATAAACATCAAAAAAAGATTTTATAACCTATAACTATATTTCATCCAAAATTACTTTAATTCTTTAATTTAAGTTTCATCTCTATATAAATCTAGGTACATCGACTTCTTGCAAGACACTATGGGTCATTCTTGGAGTCAAAAACTTTTGTTGAAGAAGAACAGGGTGTAATTGCCTCATTCATCCAGGTTCGAGTGCGCTTAAAAACAACCAGAACATCCAAAGTGCATGAACAGCAAGAAAGAGCTGAGAAAAAGTAGGTCAAATAAACACAAAGGAGGGTTACAGTAAGATCAAGGCTGTTGCTTTTAGATAGTCTGGCAGCATTTACTTAACTTGAAAGCCAATTAATTTGGTAAAGTTTTTAGATTATTGCCATTTGGAGTTCAAAGTGCTGACGTTTGTAGCATTAGCCTCTTTGTCAGACAAAATTGCTCTGATGAATGGCTTATGTTTGAAAATTCAGAACCTTAAAGTGTATATGCCTGAATCACAGAACTTGGCCTGTTAGAAAGAAAAAAAGGGTTTTGTTTTTCATTGTTTTATTCTTTTGTTCGAAAAAATTATTTTTACTCAAAGGGAGTGTCTTTTATCACTACTCCATATATTGCCTGTGGTCATGCATACCATAATAAATTGTTACTTTTACTGTTTTCATGTAAGGCATAACAAGCTTTGTTTAAAGCTGGGCTTTGTCAATTAGAGCTGTTCATGTTTGAACAAAAGTTACAGCCTTGAAATAATTGGCAATCCTTGCCAGGAATTATAAAAGTTGAACCATCAATATTTTTTCAAATACTCGCATAGTTTGCAGAGTTGGTTGCATCTCAGTGAGTATAGTTTGCCAAAGTTTCCTGCCCCCCGGAGACTAGTTGCTTTCAACTTACCATGCGCTGTAGTACATCCAATGTGTAACATTTAGTAACATCAAAAAACTGTTTTTAAATAAGCTAGATTTTTTCCTTGTTTTTTCCATTTGTAGATCAAAGGATTTCTTTACTGGGTTTGTTCTCCAGAAGAAAAATATTGTAAGTACTAGATAATGCTCTATAATTTTGGTTGTTTCAAAGTTAATTGAGTTAAAAGGCTTTTTTTGAAACTTCAATGTCAAAACATTCAACAAAATTATTTAACATTTAAAGTAAATCAGGCGATCTAATTTAATGCAATCAAAATTCCAAACAACCCTTTTTATTAGCTTGGGAGTGTTATAACCTGTGAAATCCATGAAGAAAATCATAACTGAACACAACAAAATCCCTCGTGGTACTCTCTTCATTACACGCCTGCGCGTCCCATTTTAGTACTTTGTATATGTCAATATATAACAGGGAGCATAGCTCACACTTTGTTATAATATTATGGCAATTCTTTATTTTCATGTAACAATTGAAACTATTTCCAAAAAGAAGCATCTAATGAATGTTGGATAGACATGTGCACTAGTCAGCAAAAGTGTATCAAATAAAAGCTTAAAAAACTCAAATTTTTGCAATAAAATTGACTAAACAGATGTGTATTTGTGATGAATAATCATTATCTTATACTTTTGCACAGGAACACGATTTGACAGATCAACCTAATAAAAAATTATTTTGTACTGTCTGTATACAATAACATCATATCTACCACCAGCAGATACATTTGCTCAAATTGCCTCACATTTTGCTCATTATGTTTCGCCTAAATTGTACTCCGGATGTGTAGTTTATTTTGCGCAAATTTCCAACCATTTAAATTTCACCAAATATTTTTGCTGCCAGTGAGCTATAGACTATGTATATATTAAGTGGATTTCTGTATGGTGTCATTGTGTTCATTTGCCGCGTTAACATAAATCAAACTTTGAAACAAAACGAGTCCAAGTTTTAACTTGATACACAGAATACTTTGAGAGAAATGATACTAAAGATTGTATGGCTGTATCAAGCTAAAACTTTGACTGGTTACCAAGTGCGCTAAACTCTATCAAACTGATTTCTTACTCATTTTGTTTGAATCTGGAAGTTTGATTCATGCCTTAATATTTAAACAATGAAATATATGCCTAAAACTATTATTTTGTAAGCAATAATTATCATATGCATGTAAAGTAAAAAATTGTTAATTGCTTATTTGTATACGTTTTCGTACTAATCATACATAATGATTTCATGTTACAGGAGACACTAGAAACAATGCAACAGCTGTCACGATGTCTAAACACTCATCCTTCTGCGTTCAGTTATGCTGGAATTAAAGACAAGAAAGCTGTGACACAGCAGTATATGGTGGTCAGAGGAGTTACCCCAGAACAGTAAGTAATTTGGTTTAATAAGACCCCTCAAGACGCAGTTGATACTAGGGTGGCCAGAAGAAGGTGACATCAGAGATACGAACCTTCAAACTTCCAAATAAATGCAGGAGATTTTTTGGGGCTAGCCAAAGTTTTTTTGTGTCGCAGGCTGTTTAAGTGATGTTCACATTGCTTCTTGTCATACCTCCTGTGTGACCTATTAAAACATACAACTCAAGTAAAATTCTAGTAGGTCTATCTATGTTGTTGTTTTTGTTCCGCAGGCTTGCTAGCGCTCAAGAAAATTCCACTTTGAAAGGAATCAAGACCGGTAATTATGCGAGGAACGTGCATGGGCCGTTGAAATTGGGAGCGCTACAAGGGAATAGATTTAGGATTATAATACGGGACTTGCAACATAAATCTGATAACAGGTTTGTAAGCATGACTGAAAGAAAAATTGTTTCGCACTCGGATGTTCAATGTTTACATATCTAATGCCTTCTTATCTGGAGAAAGGTCTCTCTCACTTTTCGCAAAACTATCTGATTCAAAGTTGTTGTACGCGCATGCTTTTGAAATTCCCATGCCAACCGGCTCACTTATGCAAGCTTTTTGAAACCCTATTTCATACTGTAGACCAACTTTCCAAAACCCAGCCGATTCAAATTTGCTAATTGAAAACAATTATCAAGACTTGTTGATAACAAGAAAGCTCGCTGATGGGGTATTGCATGACTTTTCGCCGCTTCCATTTCAAGCTATATTTCTTTGCTGGTTTTTCTTTTTTTTCTTTATATAACAGTGTACCACTTCAAATTAAGTTAAAATGATAGGCGCAAGAAATTGAACCAAGTGAAAATGCTGCCGTACAAAATACCAAAAGTCGAATTCTCTTACTGCATAAACAACTCTGAAAGTTTTAGCTTCTGCGCACGGGCCCGGATAATCGGATTATTTTGAAGTCTAGTTTTTTCTAAATTGATGCTTAATTCTGCCACATTTTAATCGATTTAATCAGTTGACAAGAGCGCCTAACACGTGCTTGAAATAGTTGGTTCAAATTTTGGCTACCATTCTGCCGCTTGTTCTACTAGAACTTTAAGTAAGATCGATTTAGAAAACGTATTAAGAATAAAAACTAACAACAATATCCGACGTTTCGGAGTCAAACATGACTCCATTATCACGGTTAAACTTTAATGGATAATTCGAAATTTAAATATAACGGGCGTTAGGTCAAAACAAAAAACTTTTGCATAAATGTGAATTAACCGTTAAAATGATAGTTGACACTAAGATATTTACAATTTTTTTAGTGCTAGAATACAAAAAGTGTGAGGTCAACTACTATATTATTTTTTGTTAACGTGCTACGTTTATTTAAAATTTCTGTTCCGGTCCCAATCTTTGTTTGCACTTTCCAGTTTTGTAACGTGTATCCTTCTTTTAGTTGTTTTTTACCGGAAGCCATTCATGTGACTTCCAATAATAACATTTTGCATACTGAACGCTTTCTACAAGTCTATTTTCATACCATAAAGTTATAGTTACAGCTCTATCTCATTCTTTTAGAAATGAAACTCTGGAGAAGAAAGTCAAGGTATGTATATTGTTTATTGTTCTTCCTTGCTACACGGTGCTTGCTTTAAATACGAAAATATTTGGACCATTAAATTTTTGGACAAAAAGAAAATGTCCGAAAATTTAATCGACTGAAAAAAAATAATTTTCGAACAATAAAATCTACGAAAGTTTTAAATTTTACTTAATTTTGATTTTTGATCGGCTAATAACACAAGATTTGAAAGCATAGTGTGGTCAGGAACCCAGTTTAGTAGACTGTTAAGTAGTATTACAGTTCGGGTTTACCATTTTCCAATGCAATGACGGATTCCTGGACTCAAAAAATATTATCCTCTGGTTTCGTCTGATATTTTGAATCAAAACGTTTCACTACTCTCGGCGTTTCGTAAACTTGGTGTTGTTTATGAACCTTTTTTTCCATTTCTAATAGTTGAGGAGGTCATAACCCAAATATGAGCCCTATGTTTTCATTATGAATCTCCACGCCTTGTGTTTATCTTCTTTAATAAATGTATGCATCTAAGTGTATTTCCTTTTTTATTGTATGTATAAAATATGTATCTTTTGTTAACATGTATAGCGTTGTTTCGAGGCAAGTAAGCGACACTGACTTGCACACTTTCTATGATGTTTATCCCGCGAAAAACTCATCTTTCCTTCAGTTAGTAAGGTGCAGTACTCTCTAGGTTAGTTATCATAATTTTACATGGCTTCATTCTTAGTTCACTTAAAAAGTTATAAGCTTGTTCCCGCGTGGCTTTGTGTCAACATCCAGGAAGCACTACTTAGTCTATCCTGCCATGGTTTTGTGAATTACTATGGTGTCCAGCGGTTTGGCCTCGAGAGTAACGTGGTGAACTCTCACGATGTGGGACTTGCAATACTTCAAGGAGACATGGTGAGTATCGTAAACGCTCTAACAAGCCCCCCTTGGGGGGGGGGACATTCCCCCGACCCCTCCCCAAAGTTCGCTCGTGCCTATGCGCTCGAAGGTTAAACAGATACTCATACTACCTCGGTGAGTATTTTGTCCTGGCTGCGGGGCTGGGTTAATTTGTGTATTCACGCTGATATTTTGATATTTATTGACGTTGATGAAAAACATAACTTGCCAAAAGTTTTTTTTACAATATACGTGTTTAAGTAACGGTCCGTGTAAGAACTAGGCAACCTCCCATTGCTCTGCGGCAGTTTGCTTTTCCCAAACCAGAATATTCGCATTTTCATACTGAAAATACATTAACTTGTGTACAACATAGTTTTAAAGTAAAAAGCAGTGAAACTCTTTTAAAGCAATGTTTCTTTTGTGCTACAATGATTTAGCCAATCATAGAACTCCTAAACAAAAGCAAAGAAAACTTTTTAACTTTCACTGTTCGCCACATGGAATTTTTCTGGAATTTAAAAACAGAAATGTTTCAACTAAGAAGAACTGAATGACTGAACAGGAAAGAAATACATTAGCTTACTTATGAAGATGCGGCCAATTTTTAAAGCTTAGCAAATCAGACCAACAGTTTGATAATATCGCAATTAGCACCTTGGTGCATTCCACTGCCGTTGACCTCTCTAGTTCTTACTCGGATCGTTACTTAAAACACGAGGTTCCAGTATAAAAGGGTTAGACCCGCCCCTTTTTTGACCCTTATCAAAAAATTGAATAAATTTTGAAATGTGATGGCGGCCATTGATAAAAGAAACAACCCACTTTCAACAATTCGAGGTCAGTTGGCATAATACCGTTCTGCTGGTAGACGAACGTCGTGAAAGGCTGCTGATAGGAATTAAGATATACGAAATTTATCGCCAGAGCAATTCGAAATTCGTGCCGTGCTTCGCAAGACCAAATTAGACAAACAACGTCGATCGAGGCCCGCATTTTTTCGTTATTTTATTCGGTGCAACTTCGCTTCAGGAATTAAAATTCATAGTTGAAACACTAATAAAATTAAAACCAGCCGAATATCGTCATGGCGAGGCTCAGAACAAGAATGAGCTATACACAACTGTAGGTTGTTTGCTTTATTTTGAAATTGCGAAACTAATCTAAGTGCAAATAAAACACGAATCAAAAAGCGCGCAACAGCTGGCAGAGAGCACGGACCTTTATAGATGTTAACTCGACGGCGGATGATTGGCAACTGAACGTGTGAAACCCCTGGGCTCAGCCTTTTTATACTGCAACCTCGTGTTTAAACACAAATAATGCTCTCAAACACATTGTCGTTTTCAAGTAACAGTTCACCTTTTGTTCGGTGTTTGTTACAGGTAGGTGCCGTGAAACTGCTTCTCACCCCATCAGGGAGACAACCGGAAGATCAAGCTGACGCTGCAAAGAGGTATTATACAGAAACGGGTGACATTGTTGGAACTCTATCGAGAATGCCAGGGTCTAAGACACGTGAATGTCTGGTACTTAAGTCGCTTCGTCGTCATGGAAACTCACACGTAAGTTTTGTGTTTACTCGGGTTACTTAAAGTCTCTATCAAGCTTATTTTTTTAAGTTCCAGATGAAAAGTAGAACCCTTTATAAAAAGTAATTTTCGAAAATAAAACCTTTTCTCGCTGTTCCTGTTACATTTTTTAGACCCGAAGCGTGCAATGATGACGTAGTCGGAGGCATATGACGTAGAACGAGGCATGAATCAGAGACAATCGTTTTTATCTTAAAAAATTCAATTCAGTCTAAAATAGTCACATTGTTATAATTTTAATCATGGAGTTATTCCCTTGAAATTGTTTGAAACAAAAACTTTGTGACATTTTTAACAGCAATGAAATTTTTTTAAAAAAAACCACATAACTCACAGCTGCTACTCCACAGTTACCAGTCCCCGGCCTGCTCGGTCAAAATTTACATTCCAATCTTTTTTTTATAGATTGAGAAACCGGCTATGTGTATCTATTCTAAGACTTCCTTATCCCATAAAACTTCATCTGCTTTAGAAACAGCTGCACCAACAAGTTCGCACTCGTCAGAATCATCTCATGCTTGCAATAGTAGTTAATTGTTATTGTTTTGAGTACCGTAAAACTGAGTTTAAGATAGAAGACACTAAATAAAAGAACTACTTGCGTAGCTTGAGCAAATATTAACAATATCACAAGTAGCGCGTAGCTTTACTTGATGTGTTGAATATTCAAGGTTAGAGTTTCAAATGCTCAAAATATTCAAATTTTAAGGAACTGCGTAACTTTGAATAAGCTGCAAAAGTGCTGTTTTAAAGTTGGTATGGAAGAAGAGCTTTAAAAAATGTTAGTGATTAGTTTGATTTCTTAAAACTTAATTCCAAAATTTTTAGCTTCCATTTATTAAAGACTAGATAAAGACACCATTTCAAGACAAACTATAAGTGAATTAAGTTAATATAACGGCATTAAGTTCAAGTCTCTAGATTTGCATAGCAATGCACTGCATTAGTTTAATTCACCTAGTTTGTCTAGAAAACGGTGTCATGCAGACGCCGAAACGTCGACTTATAACTCTAGTCTTCACTACACTTTGCCTTTGGAAGCAACGCTTTACTTATCAAACCCTTCTTTTATGCGATGGTTTTAGTTGATAGTACGTTTTTCGGAATGTGTTGACTTTGCATGAGGAATCTCTTTTCTTTTCCTTATTATTCCTAGATTTACGAACTAGTATAAGATAAGCGAACCCACAAGCCGATATTAAACAAACGTTTTGCTTGTTTGTATTACAGGAAGGTTGCACTAAAGCGTTCATGAACATCCCGTTTTCAATGCGGTTGTTGTACGTTCACAGTTACTGCAGCCTTCTGTGGAACCACTCAGCTACGTGGCGTCTGAACATGGTCGACTCAGGGGAGGTTACTGAGGGAGATCTAGTTGTCGACAGCGAGTCTTTTAACGTACGTATTGATAATGATATACTACTACTACTACTACTACTACTACTACTACTACTACTACTACTACTACTGCTACTGCTACTGCTACTGCTACTGCTGCTGCTGCTGCTGCTGCTGCTACTATTACTACTACTACTACTACTACTACTACTGCTACTACTACTACTACTACTACTACTACTACTACTACTACTACTACTACTGCTGCCTCTTCCATCGTCTCCTTAAATATGGTATAGGCGGTAACATTTATGGCTTAATCAAATCATTATACTCAAAAACCACTTGCGCTATCAAAGTAAATAAGTCCAAAACTGATACTTTTTCGTAGAAACGGGGTGTCAGACAGGGATGCATTCTAAGCCCATTGCTATATATTCAATATTTTTATAAATGGATTACCGATATCTTTGACTAAAATAGATCTGATCCTTTTACCCTTGAGAGTTTTTTACAAGTATTAGAGGTATTCAATGCGAAATGGCTTATCAACATTTACTTGAAAAAGACAAAAATCATGGTGTTTCAGAAATTTGGACGAAAACCAAAAAACTTAATGTTCTCGATTAATAATTATCCTATTGAAATTGACTGTGCATGAGTACACGTATTTAGGCGTGAGAGTCACGTCATTTGGGAGCTTTGATACATGTCAGAGGGCACTTGCTGAAAAGGCATCAAATGCTTTCTATAAGACTCACAAACAAATTAATTTTACTCGTCTCCCCTTACAATCTGCAATGAAAATTTTCGATACTGCTATTGTAGCAATAAATACCTATGGATGTGAGATATGGGGCATGTTTATAAAATTAGACTTTGAGAAATGCGATAAAACTTTAACTAAAAAAATGCACTTAAAATTTTGTAAAACATTCTTAGGTCTAAACAGAAAAGCTTTAAACCATGCAGCTAGAGCCGAATTAGGTAGATTTCCTCTTCAGATAACTATAATAAAATAAACTTTTGAAATATTATCACAACTTCTTACAGCAACAAACTGCTTGATTTGTTAAACTTCATTAACCTTCGATGCATCAAAACTCCTGAACACCTAACACAAGATGTTATCTCTCAATCAATCTCACAATTACACAAAATGCAGAAAGACTTTTGGGAAAACAAGGTTAAATACTCTACTAAATTGGACTTTTATAGGACATTAAAAAAGGATTTTACAGCAGAAATCTATCTGAATACACCTCAAAATCTAGATACGAAAGTTAATTATGCTAGATTTCGAACAAGCCGTGGAAACTCAGAGATACTGTAATCCCATTATTCCACGTGAGTTTTGTGACAAACACGAAATTGAAAATGAAACTCATTTGCTCTTTTCTTGTAAATTATACTCAGATTATAGAGAAACATTCTTTCAGAAATAACTTCAATTCTCGATATCAACCTAGTAAACAAAAATGATTTTTTTGAAAAGTTATTGATACATCCAACAATTTCGCAATAGTTTACCTTTCAAATTACTTACATTAACAAATGATTAGGGAAGCGAAAATCATTACCTCAACCTTATCAATAGTTTAAATCACTTATAATCTATCAGAGATTTATATTACACTTTGTATTATTTCTTTTTTTTCCCTACTTTGCTACTGTTATCGTTAATTATGATTATGTATTTCGTTGATGTATTTATATTACTCATATTTGTATTCGAAAAAAAAAACAAGTGGCAATATGTAAAAGTTTTATATCATGCAAATAAAGCTTTTTTATTATTATTACTACTACAACAACAACAACTACTACTACCACCACCACCACTACTACCACTGCTGCTGCTTTTATTACTCCTACTACTGCTGCTACTACTACCACTACTGGTACTACTACTGCTACTACTAGAAAACGATATTGTTCACTATAGACCAGAAGGATATGTTATTTTAACAGGGGATTTTAACTCCCGTAAAGGGAAATATAATGACTATACCTCAATCAGTGGTGATCAGTTTATCAAACCCAACGAATCCGAAGAACACTCCACACCGCTAATTCGTAATAGCTGCGATAACATGATAAATAATCACGGAAAAACTCTTATTGAATTAAGTTATTTTTAGGCCTCAATCGTAAAGCTTTAAATCATGCTACCAGAAGTGAAGTGGGAAATTTCCCTCTACAAATAACTATAACTAAACACTTACTTTCATACTATTGCTATCTGAATTCAAAAAACGATGATTCGTTTGTAAAA